>CAJNDV010015546.1:47690-58518 GCA_905221635.1 Symbiodinium sp. CCMP2456 | reverse complement strand
AACCGAGAACCGGGATCATATATAGGCAGGTCTTCCCAAATCTGCGCGGCTGATAGACCTCTGAGTCCGCGAGAGAGAGAGAGAGAGGTCTTCCCAAATGAACGTGGGATGCAGCGCTGGCACATCTGGCGCTCAACATCCCAATCGGTTGCGAGCGGAAGGAACGGCCCGAAGAATCATCGACTCAAACTGGTCTTGGTCACTTGCCGCAGGTCGAAGCCAACAAGGCTGCAGTCGGCATGCTCATGCGTGCCTGCGAGGCTTTGCTTCAAGCTACCAAGGATCGCTCAAGGGAACCAGGAGGCATGGAAGGTGCGGATGGACAGAGGTTGTAACAATGCTGGCAACATCGGTAGATGGCTGCATTGGCCACGCTGGCCTCACTCACCTTCCGTTCCAGCTGACTCTTCGATCGGACTCTGCAAAAGGCCTTTCTGACTTGTTCAGGTGTATAAGTTTGCCCCTGGATAGTTCTATCCTGGTACTTCTTCTATTCTGTGGTGGACAGGGCTGCGGGCACCTGGCAGCTCCGACAACTGCTGTTGGTTATGCATCACGCATCCTTTGTGTTTGCCCCGTCCACCGCAGCGAGTGTTCGCAAAAGCATGCTGCTGTGGCATTTGCAGATTGGCAGGACGAGCATTGAAAGTTCAGCTCCATAGATCAACCGTTCTGCAGGTCCGCCGCGATTTTTGGAGTCTTCTGAAGGGAAACTACGGTATCACGTTGCCCTTCGACATGCCCTGAGATGTGCAGTTCTTAAGACTCAATCGTGCTTGAAGTGCTGTGCGAGGTTGCATTGATTTATGGACTGGCCCCGGTGAGGTGCCAGTTCGATGAGCTAAGCCGGTCCAGGTCACTGCAGCAAACTTGTGCAGGTATCAAGTCGCTTGCTTCGCTGCACTCACGCTGGCATACACGATCGTCCTTGGCTTGGGAGGGAACGCGAGAGAGAAAGGTGCAGGCAAGCAGAGGCAAAGAGTCAATCAACATCCGTCTCCAGGGACAATCCGCTCAGCTTGGTGCTTCAGGTTTTGAGCTTGTGGGCCAGCGCACGCGACCCCACAGATGCGATTCAAGCAGAAAGTCTCCACAAGTGCACCGATTGTGTTGTCAGATCCGCTTTTTCAGACTCAGTGCAACTCGCCAACCCGCAAGCCTGTAGGGCTTAGGAAGATGTTGGGGAACTTTGCCGAGCAGATGGTGACAAGCACTCGCAACAGACGTTGAACATGTGACAAAGAACTCACATAGAGGAGACCAATCTTGCTGAGACGGACATGTGGCAGTACTTTCATGGTCTAGAACCGCTGTGCAATCATGTGGCCGCTGTGGTTTGGTATACTCATACTTCTGTTTCCAGCAGATGTGGCGGCAGTGCTGGGACGGCACACATTGCCAGTATCGCAATGGAGCAAGACTTCGAGGAATCGAATCTCATCTGGGGACATCGAGAGCTTCGAGCGAGCAGCACAGGAAGGCAATCGGTTCAATATGCACCATTGCTTCATGCCTTGCAGTCTTCCGTTGTAGGAATAGTGACGTTGCACCATGTTGCTACATCTTGCGTTCCGTGCAAAAAACAGCTTGTAAGGTGACGAGGCTTCTTTACTTTATGAAGTTGGTGCAGCTATCGGTCGTGCACTTCCCAACAAACTAAAGCGGAAAGAGCTCTTTGAAGCATTCGAGGTGGCATGCCTTGTACAGAGGCAGGCCCGACAAGAATCATATGCAGCTGGTACGGTGGTAGATCTTTGTGCTGGCTGTGGATTGCTGGGCGTTTTCTTGGCCCTCATGTGGCCGCGTGCCAGAGTCATCGCAATGGATCGCAAGCAATCGGTCTTATCCCGGATGCTTGCAGAAGGTGCCGTTAAGCAGTGGCCACTACTCAGAGAAAGATTTGAATGGAACGTTTGTGATATGCGACGGAGACCTGTGGATAACTCTGCCGAACCCATTTCTTTGCCTTCCGACTGCATGGTTGTGGCATGTCACGCGTGCGGCTTGCTGACGGATGAGGCGATGGCTGCTGCGTGCTCCGGGAGTTTGCGACCCATGGTTCTGGTGCCCTGTTGCTATGTCACGAACCCAAAGATTGGCCATCCCAATCCGGGGCACCCATGTCATTCTTGGGAGAGACTGCCTTGGCTCATGGAAGGTGCTGTGAACCGAAAGGGTCACACAGCTATAGATGATGCTAGAATTGCCTTCTTACGGGCCCTCGGGTATCATGTCAGTGTGGACCACATAGATCCGCAAATCACGAAATACAGCAAAGCCATAAGTGCTTTCCCGGCGAAGCAGAAGTTCGAACCTAATTGAGTTCAACGCAAAAGATGGTCAGCGGCTCACACGAAGCCGTCATTTCCGAGTTGACTCGGCGTCTCCGACGCACGTAGTTAGGTCCAGGTCGTCAGCAGCAGCCTTGGGTTCTGAGCATGCTCATCAGTGCCCCGTTGTTGAAGAAGCTCACGTCTGAGTCCTGCCGGTGCTTGTCATTCGAAGGCTCAGGATAGGAAAGAAATAGTGTGTAGCATTGCCGTCCGGGTGGCTATGGGATGCGGTGCATGCCTCTCTTCGGCAAGATGTGAGAGACAGTTTCTAATAGACGGGGGGTTGCAACTTCCAGGAAGGCCTTTTGCAAAACCAACCTTGCCTAGCTGACAGAAATGTAGCCTTATGTAGCAAGTTGCTGGGAGACGAAGCAAGCCGTCAAGCCGTTTCTGCCAAAACTAGCACTGCATTGAGGCAAGACAGCAAATCAAGATATTGTGGAGTTCAACTTCTACGATAGCTACAAGCTCGGCAAGAAGCTGGGGCAGGGAACTTTTGGACAAGTCCGATTAGCAAAAGACAAGCTGAATGGCAAGGAATTGGCTGTGAAGATTGTAGATGTTCGGCACTACGACGACAAGACGGGGGTTTGTACTGGCCAAATAAGCCGGACACGCAACAAGGCAACCAGAGACGAGGTTGTGTTTTGGAAGCGTGTTTGCGCTGCTGAGTGCGAACATGTTGTATTGCTTCATCGGGCTTTTTCCGACAACTCCCTGTACTACATGGTTTGCGAAAGATGCAAGCGCTCCATGTTGGACATGACAGTTGATGGACTGACAGAGCCAGATTTATCTGACATATTCAAGCAGATGATCAAAGGAGTTTTGCACACCCACAGAGCAGAAATTGTCCATCGAGATGTTAAGCCTGACAACTTCTTGTGGGGTGGACCGGAGCATCGTACTTTGAAGTTGTGCGATTTTGGCCTTGCAGCAGCAATGCCGCAGGTGGGAAAGCTCTTCGGAGTGTACGGCACGGCTCCGTACATGGCTCCGGAGATGTTGACCAATGTCGGCTATGACTACCTGGTTGATATTTGGTCGCTGGGTGCAGTTGCTTTTCTCCTGACATACGGCCGGTTTCCGTACACACCAGTGGAGCAAACCTCCGCGTCAATGAAAGAGGCAATCATCAAGGATTCACCTCCTTTGCATATTGGAACTGAGAGAGTTTCCGATGGAGCGCCATGTTCGGATTTGTTGCTAAGTTTCATTCAGTCGACCTTGTCACGAGACCCTTCAGCCCGGCCGAGAGCGGATCTTGCGCTCGAGCACGCTTTCTTTGAAAGCCAATCAGAGGCAGGAACTCCTCTCAGAGTCGCATCACGACATGAAAATCTCATCCATCAGAGCACGTCATGTTGCCCTGCAGGTTGCAGCGGACCACGACGATCAGGAACAAGAAGGCGAAGATGCTGAGGACGAGGAAGCAGTGTCCGCTCGACCTATGACGCACATCCGATCACTGACGCACAAAATGACTACCAGACCGAGCGCCACCGTTCAGAACGGAATCGACGAGCTCCTCCAAAAGCTTTTCGTAAAACACGGTGGGGAAGCCGCTGGTTCCAACATGTTCTTCTCCGAAGGAGACGAGGACACAGAACGCAATCAGGCGGACGACAGCTCGCCGACGATCTCGCAGGCCGACTGCAGAATTCGCAAGAAGAATTCGCGACGTAACGTGAAACACGTGACCCATTCAGGAGTGTTGACCCCATCAGCTGCAATAGCTCGCTCCAGCACTGCTTCTTCAAATTCAGGGGACGTCCCTGGTGATGGTGCTGGCTAGAGCCCTCCATCCCACTGTGGCATAGTGAGTGGCTTTCTTGCTAAGCTTGTTTACTAGCAGAGTTTATCGTTTCACGTTGTGCAAAGTTCCGTTTCACAGTGGCCAGAAGCACGCATGTGCCCAACTTAGCCATGAAGCAGTTCGGTTCAAAGCCAATGCTTCTGACGAGACTATGTTGGTTCTGGTGTGAGAAACAGACTCAGCTTGTTTGACCGGATGCGGCAATGTCACTTGAATGGCATGAGTTGCGTTCACAATTTTCTCTCCGCCTTTCTCTCCACAGACTGGTCTTTCAAAGCGTGGAGCACAGTGTAGCTGACGCATCGCTCTCAGCTATGATGCCGGGGGACCCCTCGCATGGTCCTCCGGTTCGCATAGCCGGAGGAGCCCTGCTGCGCGCATGGTGGCTGCCTAAGTTAAGACTCTGTCGTTCATTTGATGGTGCTTTCCGGTGGCTGATGAATTCGTTGTGGAGTGAGTCGCCTGAACATGCTCGATCACTGAGCAAGGACCTGAGCTTCGCTGCCTGATGCTGAGCTGTACTGCGAGAGTCGTGTTCGAGCAGAAGCATGTGCAAATCAAAACGGAACCGAACATGTGTCATGGAGCACTGCCGCTTGAATTTACCTCGGTAGTTACGGTTTCTTGAGCCTCCACGATACGGTCTTCGCCCGATCTCCTTCGTAGCGCGAGAAACAGACGGTCAAGGGTGCAGCCCTTGTGATCTCCACGTGAAAACAAATGAACCCCGGTTACACAGAACTGCTGCCCGCGAGCGGATGGGGTGATCTCTGTCGGACTCTTCCTTGCCTCTCCACATATCATCCCAGCACTTAACAAACACGACTTTCGCGTCACTTGATTGACCGTTGATGGACACCGCCAGTGTGGCCTTGCTGCCAAGCCATTGCCGACTAGACTAAGTAAGGGAAATTCCCAAAGCCTCCCAAATCCAAACCCAGGCAAGAGTTCAATATTGAAAAGTCTCTAGACTCTAGACCTGAGCGCTGACAGTCGACCAGGGCAAAGATTGGTTATGCAGGGCACTTGGTTTCCAAAGTGCCCATGAAGCCGCATCCACATGCATCCATGCATGTGTGGTCCAGCCATATGGTCCTGCTGCCCAGTTAGGTCACGGAAACAGCCCGGCAGGTCCTGAATTGGCTCGAAAGTGCTTCATGCAACCGTCAATAGGTATTTCGTAAACGTAATACCTATACTGACGGTTCTCGCTCTACTCGCATCCGCTCCTGACCAAATCCGAATCTGGTACTGCCGTTTTTCATTGCCTTTGTTTTTCCTCAGCTGGAAAATCACGTCACTGAGAAGGGCATCTTGGCAAAATAGCTTGTCGTGGTTTAATTGTCTGTTCAGGCAGAGGACGCGGAGGCCGAATGGGCTGACGGGGACGATGACATGCCCGTCGTCGTGGACGGGTCACAGAGGAACGGTCCCTCCAAGGGGGCTGCGGCTGCCACTGCCGCTGCCTTGCCGTCAAGCAAAAAAGCCTTCGCAGGTCAGGCCTCCGCCTTTGTCAAGCCTTTGCCTTGCGGGCCCTTGCCTCTTTGCGCCCATTTGCAGGCTCCCGGCCGCCCTCGAAGATCCACGGCAACCCCGCGACCAGGATGGTTGGGGAAAGTGGGCAATGATGTCGAAGAAATACAGGCCTGATGCCCTGTGCTAGGTACTTTGTAATCAAGAGCAGCAGCCACAAAAACCTCGTGCGGGCCGCGCTCTAAAGAAGCGAAACCGAGAATTTGATTGCCTGTAAGGTTCTGTCAATTGAACACAAGGCAGGCTGAGCAGAGAGTTGCCTTCGTTTCCAAGACATCGCTACTTTCCACTTTCCACTCCGGTTTGAGACGACTTGACATGGTTCCTTCTCCTCAAGCCTTAATCTTGACGGCTTTCCTGCGCGGCCAGGTTTGGGCTACCCCGTCGCGGCAGAACCAGGAGAAGCTGAACGAGGCGTTCCGCACTGCGCCGCACGTCATACTCCTCTTCTCCGTCAACGGCGCGCGCCCCAACGGGAACAGTTTGGCTGAACTAACGAAATACAGAGTAAATTGGCGGAGAGGTGAATGTGGCTTGGTACCACTCCAAGTCTAATGCATGCCTCTATGTATACAAGATATACACATACACACACACACATATGTATATATAATATGCAGGAATTGTGGCGGGAGCCTGTTCTTGTATGTTCTGAATGCCACAAATTCACTTGGCGAAGGCTCCGGCTGCTTCCAGGCGGTTGTCTTTAGCGCGATATGTTGCAGACTTGAGGAAGCGAGAGATTGCCAGAGATTTGTGTTCCGTGTTGACCTGTTGCAGGGCTACGCCAAGATGCTGGGCCCCGCCGCTCCGCGAGCTGAGAATTGCTGCCTTGTTTCTTTGCCTCGCTCTTGTTCCGTTCTCTCAGGTAGGCCACGTGAGTACTGATGTCTTCGAAGGTTTCGGGCGCAGCTTTGAGGCAAGCCTTTCAGTTCTGGAAGCCTTTGAGCGAGGGCCGGGCATTTAGTTTTGTGCTGTGTTTTTTTTTTCCGTGGGCCCTGAATGTTCGTGCTCCCCAGGTCCTCCCATGTCCCCCCCTGCCCTGTCGGTATGTTTCTCATGCTATGATTTCGGGCGTTATGCGAATGGTGTTCTGATTGTGCTCGTCGATTTCCGTCTAATTATGCTCATGCTTGGCTCTTCCCCACGCGCACCTGGCTCTTGTGTTCCTTCTGTGCACCTGGCCGCCTTACGTCTTACGCAAACCGAAACATCCACCCACCCTCCCTCCCGCCTGCGTCCGCCTTTCGTGTCCCTCCCCCCTCCAAGTCAGGGCAAGGCATATTTTACAGATTGACATTTCTGATTAAAGCCACTGCCTCTTCATGGGTCTAAAGCAATAAGGAAAACTTCTGCCGCGCAGAGTCTTCGGATACTGCCATGCGGGAGCCGAAAAACGATAGGGATGATTTTGAGGTCGGCTGACTGTTTCAGGACGGGCCTGAGTGCGGCTAGACCCTCCGCAGAGAGAGAGAAGGATGATTTTGCGTGGTAGTCTTGGCACTCGCTTTACATTTGTGGTCCCGGCTGCTCTTGCTACCCGGACTACACCATAACTTTGCTTGCACGAATGTTAAGGCCTCGAGTTTCTCCTAATAGTGTCTTGCGACAACTTCTTCCAGTCTGGCTGCTGCGACGAGTCTTGTTGCACCTCTGTGAATTTAATGCTGCTCGACCTCCTTCACCCTGAGCCCATCCCAACATAGTTTCCGTTTCCTGTTTTTGGGTGGGCAACGAATGGCAGCGACACATTCTAGACGGTTTCTCGTTTCCATGGTTTAGGGCCACAGCAATGATCATGGGGCCCCTCTTCTTCCTCAGACTCCGAAAATGGTGGATCTGGAACTTGTGTGCGGCGGAGGTTACAGGGATATGTGTGATTATTGTGATTGTTTTGCACACTTTCACTTCAGTCAGACCTCGAACCACATGCCTCGCCTGGAGTGTCCGAGTGTGAGCGTTTGAACCCACGTTTGAGGGCGGCCCATCCCAAACCCCGTTTGGTTTAGGAGGCGAGACAAGGCGAGACCTGGACAGGGAGGTTGGTGGACAGTTGTGTTTGACAGTGTTTCCTATTGTGCTCGGTGAGTTTCTGGTCGTGGAGCGACAAGACTTGAGCCCCCACCTCTCAAGCAATGGCCACGCCTCTCCGTTGTCCGCCGTCCTCGTCAACGTTGTTGTCCTCTCGGGCCGATTTTCAGCCAGCCGTGCGTCATTGTCCGCATGTCAGGTGCGATGGCTACGCTTGGACGACCTGGATTTCTCCGAGGCCAAACCTTTCCTGGGTCGGCTTGGTCTCTAGGATGGTCCGATGATGTCCAATGGTCTGGAAAGGTTTCGGACATCGTCAACCCTTGGAACGAGAACCGCTCTGCAGGGCTCCAATTTGACAACTTTTGCCAGCTTACTCGAAATAATTCGCTCGAAGGGACGATGTGCTGTCAATGCGCCGCCATGCTTGGGATACGGAGTCATGTGCCGATTTCTCTATGTTGATCTCAGGTCAAAGTCTCCAGAGATGGCCAGGCGAGGGGCGAGGGCGAAGAAGTGATGCCTCCCTTTTCGATATGATGTGTTTCTTGCCCTTCCTTGCACTTTCCTCCGTTCATCCGTTGCTCGCTCTTCGTCTCCTTCTTCTCCTTCGCACTTGTTCTCCTTACTCCCCGTGCATGCCTCAGGAGCTGCCGCATGCTGTCGGCCGGCAGGTGTGCGAGCTTGCTTCGACCTCACTTCAAAAGCAGATGGGATGTGCAGTACTAATCGGGTAGCCCTAGCTCATGGATTTAGAGGGTTCTCCGCTGGCATTCCTAATGATCAACGAGAAATGTTTTCTCATCGTCTGCTATTCATGGGCTTTTGGCCGGGGTGCTGGGAAAGAGGGGGGAAGTACTGCGCCCTTAACGGCGCTGACGCCATTCGCCAGCATGCTTCTACCAGGCCCAAGCCCGCCCAAACACACACTGTAAACCAACTAAACCATGGGCTGTGCAAATGTCCGCCGGCACAACCTTCGAAAACAAAGCATCTGGCTAGACAAAAAATAACAATAGCCCCAAAAGGAAACAGTAAGACTGCTGCCCTTCAATTCTGCACCCCCATTCGTTCAACAGGATAGTGCAACTCCTTCCTGCAATGTGGCCGGCGAAAGGTTTTGTTTGGTATGCAGGTTTCGAGATTATGCTCCTCGTTTACGAGTGCTCATGTGTCTACTTTTGGCTGCGGGCCAACATGTTTTTCAGCAGCCTGAATCGCTGCATATAGCTGCATAATGCCGCATAGCTGAAGAAGATCTCGGTGCAGTGCAGGGTCCTAGGTCCTAGCAGTCAGGTCGATCACCGAGTCTTCACGGCGGAGCCATCAGGCGCCACGTGGCACCACGGCGTTTGTTTATCGCCTTGAGCCGTTGTGGTGTCCAGGTTATATAGATGACAGCCAAGAGGCGAAAGACAACGTCGAATCTTTGATGCCAGATGGGAGTGGACTTCGTGTCATACTGCAGGTGGAGACAGCGACGGCACGCCTGGAATCTGTACCGTTGCCAGCTCCAGCGCCTATTTGTCCTAGCGCTTGCTCAAATCATGTCGGTGGCCATAATGGCCCCGCAGCCCAAAACCCCCACCCTGGGAGCCTGGCTCCTTATCCAATGCCGCACCCTGCAGTGCACCAGATCACAGCGCCCCCTGTGCTGGCAGCTTCCCCACCGCACTGGGGCATGGGGGGCAGGGCGTTTGCAACCCCTTTCTCGAGCCATCCACACCATGCATGGTGGCTGGGCGCCTCAGTGAATTCATAACAGAAGTGCAGCACTTCTGTCTCTTGTCAGGCCTCCCCCGGGGAGCTTCCAGGCGCCAGCAAAGGAGCGACACCCTCGGGCTTATCTCGTTGAATTTGTCCCTTAAGACTTAGTGCTTGCGCGGCCACGGCCTGGGGCCACCACAGCAACGGGGGGATAACTTGTGCAGACGCTGAAGCTGGATCAGCGTCACCGTCTGCTTGCACTGCACTAGCCCCTGGGATCCCTGACAACAGGGTCTGACGCGTACACACACACACAGATTCAAGCCACAATGGGTAGACTCTCGGATATGTTTTGGTGTAACAGCGCACACATAAACAAGACGGAGCGGAACGGACGCCAACCGCCATCTTACAGAAGTAGCAGCAGGACGGCACCACGAAGACTGTAAACAACAAAAAAAACCCGGTACGGAGGGCCACCACAGCCGTATAGTCACAGTATCTGAGATTCAGGCTTGACGGACATGTCACAGGTGCTTGAATGACTTGCTGGAGTTTCGTCGAAGGCTCTCTGTCACTTTGAAATTTCGTAGATGCCAGCTCTTAGCTGCCTTAGCTTTGACAGGAACATTCCGGACTGGCATGACTCCAGACCGACATAGACCGACACTTTTTTGTCAGCACGCGCTTTCAGCACAGTCGTTGATTGATACCGCGAGTCTTTATACTGCCCTTCGACACAGGATTGCACACACGGAAAGTTAGACAGGTTTTGGTTATGCGACGACCAGATCTGATGTCCAAGGCATGGTGCCTACACACAGCAAGTCATGAGATGTCAGCATCTGTTCACGAATGTCTCCGACGAAGTGCATACAGTAGCCCTGCCTGGGACCTTCTAAACCACAACAGGCCTGAATCGAATGTACAGACACCCAAGTGCGGACCGCGGAGTGGTGATGTAATTAATGGATTGTGGCAACAGTGCAACCTGACTCAATGACTGGAGTGACTGGAATGACAATCTGAAGCCTCAAGCACTGAATGGTTCGCTCAGTCCAGATAATTCAAAGGAAGTTTACTGTCGCAGCCAGCTGAAAGGGGTTCTCGGCTTAGCCCCAGGCCATCCAGAAATAACGGCAGAGCAGAAAAGACAGCATACCAGATACTTGAAGATAGTTGAACTACCAATGCACAGCGAGGGTTGTAGATGCATGTTACGTTCATCAAGCAGGTACACGGAGGTGATCAGTCTCCGCATCCCCCATGGTGGATAGCTTCGTTGGCACAGGTACCACCATGGGCCTGCGCCCCCCGCTGTAACTCTATCGATGAACTGCACAAGGACCGTCACGTGAAAACCCTTAGAAACAGGGTTGCCGCACGCACCCACCCACCCACCCACCCA
>CAJNDV010015546.1:34528-47590 GCA_905221635.1 Symbiodinium sp. CCMP2456 | reverse complement strand
CGCACGCACGCACGCACGCACGCACCGCACCAGGTGGTAGACACAAGACTCGGTTCCACTGATGTGCTCGTAGTGTGAAGGAGGTGATCAGTTGCATCTTGTTGTTAGCACATAGTTAATGACCGGATGGTCATGGGTGATGGTGTGACCTCCATGATGCCGTAATAGCCCTGGATCGAGAGCGAGTCCATGTGGTCCAACCTGACAAGACTGTTGTTCCGTTGAGTGAGTCTGCTCAACAGGTCGACGTGGTACGTAGTCGTTGTCGCCGCGATAGATGTTGGTTCCAGGTATATCAGGACTCTTCCCGAACTGACCAAGAGTCGTGCTTCCACCGAGTATGACAGCCTTTCGGTCATCGGAATATCCATTATACCGCGCTTTCAGCACAGTCGCTGATTGATACCGCGAATNNTACTGCCCTTCGACACAGGGTTGCACACACAGGCAAGCCACTGCGGTTAAAAGGGTACGACAATATGCAATGACCTACTGGTGCCGTTTCCGGAATTTTCGAGGCATGCACTTGACCAGATCCTCGTAAGAGAACCCAATTTCACGCTATTTTGCAATGAGCTGGCGAATTTGCTTGTGAACAGGAAACACTTGAGGCGCAATTATAAACAACCGTGTCACAAAAAACCCTCAAATTTACGTGTAGTGAGCCGCCGCCTTCAAGACATCGATACTGCCAACGTTCAGCTGGAAGGACATACGAAACTGTTTTATCTTCGTCAAAATCTCTACAACCGAGCAGCTCACCCGGTCCGCACGTTTCGAGCAACGCTAAGGCTGTGTAACAATCTGGTCGAAGCAAACACCTGAAAGGCTCCATCTTCAACAACTGCGAAGGGAACACCAAGCACATTGTCAACGTATCTTAACAACCAACATGAAACGCGGTACGACTGAATCAGCACTTGGTGTATCCTGCACTACATTTCCTCTTCAACGATTACAGCCAAGCCGCAAAAAAATATGGCTCGGTTGGTGAACCACGCTGCTGCTTAAAGCAGCGGTTTAGCACAGAAAAGATGGCAACACGAAGTGTCGACTCAACAACTGGAGTGATATCCTCCGCATGCATCACTTTAACATGCTCGGAGCAGAATTTCCGAGCCTTTCCCCGTAGAACACGTCCATGGGACGACTTTTGAGTTATCATTTGCAGTTACCACGTCACATTGCGGTGCAGTTTCCAAAATCGCCAAATATGCATGCAGACTCGGCCATATCTGATGCAGGCTCGCTTGCCCGAAAGATGATGGAAAACACACTTGGGCAATTTCACCGAGCTCCAGCGATGCGAGGCGCAGCAGTTTGGCCAGTGCCGACCGTGTGTACCTAATGATGGAACGTTTTTGTTTAGCTCCGCTTCTCTTTCACAAAGACGAAAGCTTGAGCAAGCTTTGACCGCCAGTTGATCGCCCATCTGTACCTGTGCATGATACGTTTTGAAATCGACTGCAAGAGTGCCTGTCCAATCTCCGTTTGATGTCCTGGCATCACTTGGTACATATCTGTATCTTCAAACGTGTTCAAGACGGCAGCCTTGTACAACTCTGGGCAATAGACGAGCATCTGCTGACGTGCATGGTCCCGCGAGTGCCAGACCGATTGAGGGGTGAATCTCTTCGCATAACAGACTAACTTGCCCGGCAAACGTTGGTTCTTGTGAACCTTGTGTAGATGTTTGGGCCATTGTTCTTCAACGAAACATCGCCAAGATTCTACAACCAAATAAATCCCTCGGAAGGGAGTGATGATCAGCCCATCGCGCCACCATTTTGGATGACGTCGACAAAAAGAACACCTTTGACGGAAATAATGTGCACGATCCGCAAAATAACAGCATGCGAAACACTACCTTGGGACATCTCAATAGCACATCAGGTGAAGCGATGTGTCCGTCGACAGTTCTCAAATGCGGATGTTGTTTTAACACCTCGGCACATTTGCAAACGCTTTGACTCGGATATTTCTTAAAAGTCTCGAGCCACTGGTGAGCGTTAAACATCTCTCTTGACACCGACCGGAGCTTTGCTTCAACGAAAGTTTTGCTGGGCAGATGAAAGAAAATTGCAACATGTTTGTGCAAAAGACGGACTTGGCCGATCTACATCTGAACCGACCTACAGAAGGAAGGGTGCACCAAAGGAGTCATATAAAGGGGTCGTGGACACTGGCAGGCCCCGATGCTTTAAAGCAGAGGCCAACCTACTGCGACAATATCCGCGAAAAGGTTCTAGGTTACTCGAAAGTTTGTACAAACCATACAAGCGTACAGGACTCAACCATGGAGATGCAAGTTTGACCTGAGCGTTCCATGATGCTTTTGTGCCCTGTCCTAGGATACTGGCGCGTGAAACTAAACTCTGGGACCCAAACTCACCACATGTACAATGCGCCCTTTCTCGGCGCCTGAGTTTCGCGAAAAGTCGACGCCATAATCATGTCGGTATGAATGCGTGCCCGTGCGGCAATTTGACACGTGACACCTTGCAATTTTTTTGTGTTCAGCTTATGCACAAAAGCCAATTCTGTATCAACATGCACTCCATCACTCTTGCTTCCACTTCTGAACTCGTAGAAATATGCAAGAATATACACGACTACACAGAAAGAGAAATACGACTTATGCAAGCCACCATTTCAAGGACTGCTCAACCTGTGTCGTAGAATCCCTTTGCAACGGTTGAATTTCCGAAAACGGCCAACTTCTCTTGCAAACATGGACTGCTTTGGGGAGACCACGGCTTCATGGCAGTATCAAGGGGTTTTTGCAATTCTGTCTGAGGCGAATTGCCGGGCACCGCGCGTATAGTGCACGAGCACGGCACGGTTGACAAACAACAAAGTGGATGTTTTTGGCATTATGCTCAGACTGGAGAACCGATGGCGCCATTTTTCAAAGCAAGAACCAAAGCCCCAACAACATCAACACCAACCAGCACAAGCCACGAGCGAAACGTGCCGCGCGCCTTAAAAGCTCGCAAGGGAACCAAACTGACTAAACCTGCATTCAGCAGCTCCCGAGCATGAGCTCGTTTTGAAAGGCCCATCTCGCTCAGCGCCTTACTCGAAAATCACTTCGCCAATACACTGTCCGCCGCAATAGTTCGCACGAGATCCTTTCCCTGCGAATCTGCGGCCATGCGGACGGACAATCCCCATCCCACAGCAACATCCGGTAAGCTTGCGAGCTGCTTAAAAGACATTTCACGAAAAATCGCCTGAGCTTTTGTCACAGCTTCCGTCAAATCTGATGCCAGTTTGGGTGGAACTGTTTCAAACTGCCGTCACACGATTGGTGCTTAGCCTTGTAAGGCCAGGTTAGCAGCAAGGTGCCTGGTCCCCCTGTTTGTGTAAACGACAACTGAAACTAACGTTGCATTTTACTAGCCCTTTGTTAGAGGGATGACACACACACACACACACGCACACAGTGTGACTGGCTTGGCATTGGCACGAGTAAAGCGAGTATAGTGCACGATGTCACAGACGGTTGGTATACACTGGTGGTCAGCCGCTGCATCCATTCCCGTGACTTGGCTTCGTCGAGCAAGGCTTGTACTGGAGCCCTTTGACCTCTGGTGTTATGCCGCCCCATCCCCCCATGAAGCTCATCCTGGTAAAAGTTTACAGCTTCGGACTTGCACCGCCGCAACCCGCAGCGTCATATCGAGTAGCTTTGACCACTTGCCATTATATGTGGCACCCTCCCACCAAAGATCTTCGAGAATCACGATTTTGGACGTTGGAAGGGTTCCCTCCGGACCAGCTTCGAATCATCCGAATCATTTCCGGGGCTTTGTGAGTCGGGGCGGAATCCTAAACAAGATTGGCGCGGGAAATCTTGGATGATTCCCTGGTAAGATTTATGGGCAATCTTGGATGTTGGATCCCGGCCTGAATCAAGATGATTCGGGTGGGCGTTAGATCCAACATTGGTTCGCTCACCCCGCCGGTGCTCGCTACCATCACAACGCGCACACAGTCATTGGTTGTTATCGGTCGACTGGTCTTCTCAAATTTCCATGAAGTAGCACAGCATTATTCTGAGTATACTGCGGCTGCTCATTCAGGAGAAGCACACACAGCATGATTCGGAGTATTGGGTTGTCATTCGCAAACTGACGCAATCCATCATTCCATCGTCTAGTGTTCACCCATATTCACCCATCACCGTCATGAGCACAACTTTACTGCGGTCATTGTCACGAAAGATGTAAGATGCAAATACTGATGTTGTAGGCTATCCTATTGGAAGGCCCCATAGAGGCAACACGCTGGATGACAAACCGCACTGAATGGCACATGCCGACCAAGCAATATGAGGATTTACTTGATCTAAGCTTATAAATAGAATTAACCCAATAATGCAAAATTACTTCTAAGGTTTACTTTTGCCAAGCGAACGTTAGGATTTCTCAACCAATTCGGGGTTAGATGATGGGTGATTATTGGAGCTATTCGTAAGGTTACAGCGAGGCTTCAGGCTATCATTTGGGATTAAGGTAGCCATTCATGCCATTACCGTGGTCGAATCGTAGGGCTCGTAGTATGGAAACTTTGGTGCCAGTATTGCAGGTAAGATCAGAGTTACATTTCGACCTGCGTACCGCGAGGGTTAAAGGTTACAGTTGCCGTTGTGTGGAATGAGGAGTTATCTCAATTTCCCTGTGAGTCTTACAGTTCGGGTTTTGACTTAGGCCGAGGACGGATACTCAGGTTGATATTGGAGTGAGTATGTGGGCCAATGTTGAGGTTAGGAAATTAACCATGCCACGACGGTTAACATTCAGGTCTGTTAGCAGGACTTTTAGGGTAGAAAAAGCACTTTATTGGGGCCAATATTGGGGTTGCCACTAAGGCCCCTGTTAACCTTGCTATTGAACGTCGCAACCGGAAGCTACAAAGTCGAATCGTAAGGTTTTACGACGTTTTAATTAAACCATGGCGTCAGGATTGGGGTTAGTTAACGCTAGTATCATACCGCTGTTGGGATTGACATCTAGAAGTCGGCTTAAATTTCAACGCAAGCAAGGTCTCTACCAAGTTGTTAATACGAGGGCCGACTACACACATGTTTAATCGTTAATCGTTGGCTTTCATGCTGTCAGCCATGGTACAAGTTTAGTTTGTATGCAGTGTTATTCGCAGGCCTGCTGTTTGGGCAGTATTGCTACGAGACAATTAAACTATTTATTTGGGCTGCAAGCACGGTTCATCTTTACTTTAATCTTGTTCAGTTGATTTCACTGGGCATCACAGAGACTGCGACATGCTAGTGTCATTTGTCTTGGGTTGGACTCGTACACATCATCCTCGACTCTGACCATCATCATGATCTGTATCACCGCCTCCACTGAACAAGCGATCGGTTCAAAGGCTCGGTACTCAGCACTATTATTCCACCTTGATGGGTGAACATGCATGAGCAACAGAGTTGTAAACAGCAGTTCGGCGCTATTATTCTGCTTTGACAGTTTAGTCTTATTCATGATAAGGGTTTAGGGTTTGGCTCAATGCCATAATTCTACCTCGATTGGTTGAACTACGTATGCATATATAGGGGGGTTCTTTCATAATTCTGCCTTGGTGAGTTGAAACACTGTCCGGACACGCGGCATCAAAACATCTGAAAGGTGTTTTGTTGAAGGGGGTTTCAGATGTCATACATATGTATATATACATATATATATATACATACATAGATACACACACACACATACGAGGCCTTTGGCTGTGTTGAGGGCATGGGTAACCGTCGACTACCGGGTTCCTTGCAATGGGGCCGAGCCCGGGGTGATGCCTGCAGCCTTTGTGGCTGAAATCATGTCCAATGTGGGCCGAGGCCGTCCTTGTCATCCTCGAGCGCTTGGGCCCCGGAGATCTGATCTCGTACGCCCACAATGCCACATTGGCGTGGCGTCCAAGGAGAGCGTCAGGCGGCATAGGCGTTCCCGGAAGGCCGGCGGCGTGTCTCAGTAGGCAAAGCTGTGGCTGTGAGTTGAAGGAGAGAGACCCCAGCAGCCTCACAGGAGGCACAGTGCTGTGACCAGCCCATGCAGCCATCTCGTCGCGATTGTTATGCAGGGCACAAGAGACGGCGAAGGGAGGCAGCCATTGCACCGAAGCTTAGCTATGGCTCTCAGTTTCGAAGCCTGGTGAGGTAACTAGCAGCACGATGGCGGGACCAGGAGAACCTGCAGGAGCCGCACCAGACCTTGTCAGTCTTTTCAACAGCATCGCTTAACTTGCGCCACGACATCCAGTCGTGAGTTCATGTGGCAGGACAGAGAACTGAACAGGCGAGCATTTATCAGTCTGCTCCGGCTTTGTTGAGGATGCAAATCTGATCGGAGCTCATGCTGGAGCTTCTGTCTTTTCGCCTTTCTGTTCGCTGTGCAGGTTCGATCCGCGACGGTGTGGGCCTTTTAACAAAGTCTGCACCACGCCGACCTTTGTGACCACAGGTGCCGCCTAGTGGCTGGGCCGGTGCCGCGCCCACAGCACCCACCACGAGTCGCTCGGTCATGCCGCCCTCGGCTTGGTTGGGAGCCTCGCCGAACGAGGGCAGCCGCCTTACAAAAGTGCGGGGAGGCTGAGAGACTCATGGCCGAGCATTGCTTGTTTGATTAAGGCAGGAAGTGATACCTGACATGAACCCAGAGCAGTGGGCACTAGGTGGAGCCGGAATCAAAAAGAGCCTTGTCCCTTTATTGCATACACTATCACTGCCTGTTGCGAAGGATTCTGAGGGTCTGAAAGCCCTGTAGATGCTTTAGATTGCCAATGTTTAGTGTTTACAGAAAAAAGCAACCGCACTGCTTCGACCAAGGCTCGAGGCACAACTCCATATCGGCACGTCAGTAGAACCTTCAGAAGTTCACGGCTTGCATCGAATTACCATGACAAAAAGACCATTCCGCTTATTTCGCAAAGCTCCGATTGATGCGAACATGCTTCGAAAGCCCGGTTCCCGCAGACGCACAATATCTACGGGGCGTCTTCGACGGCCCTTTATACTTCCAGGAGCACGACAAGCCTGTAACCTCTGACTCTGCAACCGAGCCTTGGTCTCGTCTCCAAGCCTGGCCATGGCTGCAGACACGAGAACTTGCAGAGCTCATGGGATCTCATGAGTGCACGAACGGGGCGCCGCAGTGCTGAATCCTGAGCTACTGTAGTGCGCGCTCTGATGTTCCTCCTGAGCTCTGAGCTCTGAGGCATCGCCAGCTCGCGATGGAGGTTCAACAGCAGAAATGTAAGTGAAGAAAACCGAGAAGGTCCTTTCTGGCTTCAGGCGAGGAGCCGCCGAAGGAATCCAAATCCCTTCGCACCATCTTCCAGCGCAAAAGCCCAGAGGATCGGAGCGGGAATCCCTCATCATTGAATCTGCCTTGCTGATGGCACAGTGCAGGAAATTGCCCAGCGTCGATCCATGCTAGCAGACCTCGTTCGCCAGACCAGCGAGCTGGAAGAGGGCAGGCCGCATTGCCGCATGCATGAGAGTCGAGCGTTTGCGCAGGTTTCGACTCAAGTACGGGCGCTCGAAGCACATCGAAGCACTAGCAATTCAGCACCGGTTCGAGCACCGCCGATTGAAGTACTGGCTCAAGCACGCAGCCGTGCGGTCACCGTCGAAGCGAGCACTAGTGTGCGATTACACCACCACTCCATCTCCAGCTCCCACCCCCCCAAACAAAAGCCTCACCCATTTTCTGTTTTCTGCCGCTCATGTACTTTTTGTTTAATGGTTTAGGCCCGGTATGTCGAATGCGTCATCGCCTTTGGTGTTTCGGGTTGGCAACCTTGCAGATCCGTTGGGGTTTCGTGTTTTCGCCGCCGTCCTCGTACTCTGGGCTGACTTTTCGTATCGATACCTTTATTACACCGCGGCAGAAGAACCTGCGCTCTGGCGACATCCAGAAGGTTGAGAGTGTGTGTACATGGCCATACAGAGACACCTCCGAGGGGCGGCAAAGTAAGAACTCCCGAATGATTGACAAGACTGCTGGGTGGGAAACTGAATCCTGTAGAAAGAGAGCAAATCAGCCGCGAACCGGTGCACGGTGAGCAAATCCACAGTGCTCGAACCTTCAGCGCTGATGCGTGAAACGGTCGCTGTTCGAAGCCGAATCGGTCAGTTTGCGAGTCCTGGTGCCAGAATCTGGCGGTTTTGCTAGCTGCATCTAGCTGCTAGTGCCGACGCGTAGGACAGGCAAGGTGCTAGGGCTGTCGGGACAAAAACTGCACGAACGATTCCGGCTTGCCCAAACCATCTTTGTATCCCAGGCCCTGGTCCGGGCCCACGGCTGCCCCGGCACTGGAACGAGGCTCGCGGTGCGGAATTTCCAGGCGGTACTTCCACATTTTGTTTGAGCTAACTTGGCCTCACTCGGGAAGGTAGCGAAAAATCTTCGCCTGCAATAGCGAGACGTGTCACTGCTGACGGGCCGTCTGGGCGCCGAGAGTTGGTCAGAGACCAGGGCTGGTCAGGGCTGGCCCAAGACTCCGAGGCTGCGCTTTGCATCGCATTTTGAGTGTGGGAACCTGCTCTCGGCCAAGCTGGTCTTGAGTGTACCTCCGAAGGGCGTGGCGCCCCGGTGAGAGCTTTATTGCGGCCGCTTTCTCTTCCGCTTCTCACGAAGGTGGCCTTGGTCCCATCCCCGGAGCAGCTGCGGGTGCGGACCTGGAGCCCACAGCCCAGCGTTGCTCAGCGCTGGTCTGGTGCTGAAGTGCGTTTGCTCCCCTCGAGGTACGAGCTTCTCGTGGACGCGGACACCCAGAGCGCCCAAGGGCACACGCAGTGGTTCTACTTCTCCGTCAGGACTGGGCAACTTGCGCAGTGCCGCAACTGAACCTACCTGTACCCCACTTTCGGGCAACCGAGCAGAGAAATTGGATGCTTCAGGCTCTGAGTGGAGAGTGGGAGGAGGTGTGAAGACTGTGTGCCTGAGCAGAGGGCGTGCGAGTACCCGCGGTACAGCGACTCAGTACATCTCAACACCAAGACCCAGCCAAAACTGTCGGTACAGGCACAGGCAAAGGGTTCAGACCTCCTTCAGCATATCCCGGCACACGAGATTTCCGCCTCTTTGCAGAAGCCGTCAAAGCCAGCATGCAGGAAGCAAGCTGTTACAATTTGGTATTGGTCCTCAGGGTGCACAGCGAGAAAAAGCATGCTGGCTCGATGATTTCAGACCGAAACACTTTGAGCACCAGATCAACCAAATCCGATGCTGAAAATTGCACCTGGCACGAACGTACTTAGGAGAGCACTGTAGGAGAGAGCAAGAGAGCTGTCCTCCGTTTCAGCCAATTTCTGCCAGCTGCATTGAAGGAATGGCGGCTTCTGCGGCACGGTCCAGTTCCGTATCGTGAACCTGCGCAAGAAGAAGTCTCTCTACCAGCAGGCGGTACGGCGGTACACATGCCAGATATGCCAGATCATGCCAGATACGCAAGGAATACCGGACGACAAGTTTGAAAGTCACGTCACCACAATGCTGCCCCCAAAGCGTCCTGCCATCACGAATCTACCAAGCCACTTGCATAAACTCAACAACTTGCTTTTAAACGATGCATGTATTGAAATTGCCTGGTTTTCGCGGCTGATTGAAGAGCATCTTGCTAAGCCATGCTAAGCTGGCTTATGCCGGCTTCTGCTGCATAATGATAATGGCACGTGCGCGACGTTCTGCGAGTCCAATCACTATAGCCTATAGCAGTCACCAGCACGGCTATGCAGAATGGTGATTGAAAGGGCAGGACCCACACAAACAGCCGCATCAGGATCGCAAGAGTTCTTGAGCCTCGTAACTAGCTTCCCGTGAGGTTAGCTCGTTCGTTCGGTGGTTTTGCTAATTCGTTCGTTCGTTCGCTCGCCAGCTAGAAGGCTAGCTAGCTATACTCAGTTAGCTGGTTAGGTAGGTAGACATATAGGTACATAGGCAGTTAGCAGTTAGCTAGGAAGTGAGCTAGGCAGAAAATTAATCTTGGATATCTTGGCTGTCTTGTTATGCGCCTTCCATCCAGGGATTGCAGCCCTTCGTGTTCTCCACCCGGAAGAAGCAGCGTGGCTGGGAGCCTTTCGTGTGCCAGGCGCATTGTGGAGGTTTCGCGAAAAGACATGGTTGCACCATGTTTCGCCGTTGCACATTCGCGACCTCGTCAGAGGCGGTGAGCTATTCCCCGAGTGCCAAGCGAGGGGACAAGCCGCGGCCTTGCACAACAAGTTCTTGGTGCTCCCGGCCATCGCTTACATGTTGCTAAGGGAGGGGCTGCGCGGGGCCGCAGACCTGGTACTCATTCTGATGCACTGTTACACACGGCCTGATTGCCCGTCTCCCGGCTCCCAGGATTTCCATACCCTGCAATGGTCGTATCGCGGGAAGCTCAATCTACTGCCTGTACCAACCTCCCTTCCTTTTAAAGGTGCTGTTGTAGATGAAGTTACACGTTGAGGAATTGAGCGCAAGGAGGACGAGCTTTTCTTTGCGGCCTACCCACCTTACACTTACAGCAAGGGGGCCCAAGGGGATCCGCATCCTTTGCGACAGCTCGAATATTTAGTGTGCAAGGCATGATGCAGAGCTTCCTGTCTTGTCTGGAGCAAGAGCCTGCTGCCAGGTCAGTCCCCTGAATAGGTCTTGAATGGGCCTCATGAGTAATCCGGTTGTCCAGGGCTCACTTCGTGCGTGCCGAGCTTTGCCGCTCCATCGGCCAGCTCCCCGTGCCAGTGCTGGCCATCAGCCAGGCGAAGTGAAAGTGCAGAGGACAACGGACCACACCCGTGAAGAGATGTGCCTGATCGGAGGGCTTGCGGATGGAGGATGCCGAGGGATGTGATGAGCTGTGGCCGCAGAATCCGTCTCATTTCTACACCCGGACTCGTGCTCCGTGTCGCCCGAGGTCCAGAGCTAAAGCCAAGCCTGCTCCTCGTTCGTTTGCTTCGAGTTGACTGCGCTGGACAGAGAGGCAGGCTGGAGTAGCAACAGCAAACGCCAGGTATGCCATTGTGATCACAGCTCGCCAGCACCCGGGCGAGGTGGTCGGGCCCGGCAACTCAGGTAAGAGCGTCCGCACAGGAGAAATCATGGGACTTTGCGTTTCCAACTTCCAACAACTACAACGTCAAGATCCCTTCTATTCATTGCATCAGGTCCTGGGCCGTGCAGGGCCTGCTTCGCTTCCTGCTGGGGCCCACGCCTGCCGCATGTCGTCTGCGCGGGGCGCCAAGCACATTGACAATCGAAGGAAACGGAAAGGAGACAGAACATGCTTTCCGTCGAGTTGTTTCCACTGCCAGGTGAAGTCTACCTTTTCCATGCCGGGGCCTGTTACCTTCGTGTATCCGATGTGTAATGAGCTGTTGCCTACCAAGAGGTTTTTGCATTTGGTTACATCCGCATCATCAGGTGTTGTTGCACTGTAAGTTGTAAGTGATCATAAGCTTCGGTCGGATGCGTCGGAAACCATCAGCTGCTCCGGATAATCAACACAGAACGAATGAGCAGATTCCACCAAGCAGAAGTCAGACACCGTGCACTCACAAAGAGGGATGGGGCACCGTCGCATTTATGAGTTCCACGTGCTATCTTGATATCAAACTGTCGTTTCTGGGGCCTGGTTGGCTCTCGATGTCGAGATGTTGTTCTCCTTCTGCCAAGGTCATACCTATGGTCAATGTGGATGGTGTGGTGCACGGGAACTCTCGCTGCACCCTGGCTGGTGTCGATCCCAACCGAGTTTGGCCAGCAAGCTCAGCGAGGAGAAAGGACAATGATATAACGGAGACACTGGGTTCTTTTCTTGAGCTGAGGCACGATCCGAACCCAATCCTCCACCCTGTGATTTTCGCGCTGAAAAACCACCTGCGCAGCCTCTCCCAGGTGCATCCAAGTTGTGAAAGCATGTCAGAATCCCTTCCAAGCGTGCCCAGGGCTTGCAGCCGGCAGCCACTCACCACATAGGCTTTCAGATCTGCGCGTTGATCAATTCCTATATTTTGCATTGGCTGGTAGCTGCTTGTGACTCAGCAAGGCGGCTCGTCCAGCTCCAGCTCTTCCTCTGTGAGGGGTCTGGAGATGTTCCTTGACCTCCACGGCCACTCTGCCAAGCCGAGTGCCTGGAGACATGAGCTGTTAGTTTTCACTTACAGTGCATGCCTCTCGATCAGGGAGAGAGAGGCAGAGCGAGAGATACAGCTGAGCCGTTGCGGTGAAACCATCGACAAGACAAAAACTCTGCATAGAGAACCGCAGGCGTGAGCGTGGGACCCTCCCCCGTTCTTGCCTGGCAGAGAGCACGAGGAGCCCACCACTAGGGGGGCGAAACGCAAACGACCAGTACCACACGAGGTGTGAGAAGACGGGGGAGCAATGGTGAGAGCGCGTAATCCGCGCACGTTTCCTGGCCCTTTTCAGTGCACATGGTGTGAAATCTTTAAACGCAAGGGAAAACCTTGCCTTGTCAGGTAAGCCTCTTTCCAGTACGGCCCGACCTGAGCCGCCAATCATAGCTTCTTTTCAACACACCGTAAAAACATGAAGTTCCGATGTATAAGATGTCGAATTCGGGGGGCACCTAGAGGCTGTAATTCGTCTTCGTTCCTTTCAATGATAGTCGACAGCGCTCGCTCGAAGCAGTGGGTATAGCACGCTTTTCCTCGAAGACCCCATCTTTCCGTGCTCACCCTACACTGATTTTCGGGGGACCCTTTAGCATGCTATATGCCCAGATTACACTGTGATGTTCACTCATATCTGCTCTATCAGGAGAGGGCAGTACAGAAGGGCAAGACAAACGTGTTGCCTCCGGGGGATGGGTTTCCATGACTGGGCAGTGTCTGGTGAACAGCTGTGCTTTGACGTCCCGGGGGTTAACATTCCACGAGAGCCCTAGTAACCGCAGGTGCGCGTGCCACTTGTGGAGATTTTGTTCGCTGTGTTTGTGTAACAATGTCGTCATCATCCACCCCCCCCCCCCCACCCCCGCCCACCCCTCCCACCCAAAATCCG
The DNA here is from genome assembly GCA_905221635.1 of Symbiodinium sp. CCMP2456. Lineage (NCBI taxonomy): Eukaryota > Dinophyceae > Suessiales > Symbiodiniaceae > Symbiodinium > Symbiodinium sp. CCMP2456. The sequence continues at coordinate 34,562 of CAJNDV010015546.1, read as the reverse complement.
AAGCTGAATTTCTCAAAGTCGCGGAGTGGTTTTG
>CAJNDV010015546.1:4331-22838 GCA_905221635.1 Symbiodinium sp. CCMP2456 | reverse complement strand
AACACTACTACTACTACCACCACCACCACCACCACCACTACTACTACTACTACTACTACTACTGCTACTACTGCTAAAAAAACTACTGCTACTACTACTACTACCACTACTACTACTACTACTGCTGCTGCCTCTGCTGCTGCTGCTACTACCACGACTGCTACAACTCCTGCTGCTGCTGCTTCTGCTGACGCTGATGCTAGTACTGCCACAACTGCTAGTACTGCTACGACGTCTACGACAACCACTACTACTGTACTCCCGCGGTAAAACCCCGCTGACCTGCCTGGCCGACATCTACTGGCAACTTCATAAAAAACCGCCGCCGAGCTTTCGTTATCCATGCCTCCGGCCCTCAAGTGTTTATCCATCTGCTGCTGCTGCTGCCAGGACAAGATGAGGGGACGGTGTCTGACTGAGTCATCGAAGTTAACGAACTCTTATGATAGTTTTTGGGTTCTCTCCTGGTTTGGACGAACTGCCTGTAAACTTTCATGGTGGGATGTAAGAAGGACCTTAAGAAGGAGGCGTGTGAACTTGTCGGAGGATGCACAGTAGTTCGTAGCCGAACGGGTTTCTTGAAGGATGTTCCAGGTTCCTAGGGTGCTGCTGCTTGCACCGTGAACAGCAGCGATTGCCAACAAATCAATCGGACACCTTTGTGCCACATCCCTGGGGACAGAGTTCTGCAAGGCAGTCGCAGAGCGATCATGATGAAAGACCTCGATGAAGAAGCAAGGTTATGGCAAGGTTCAATCGTAGGTGCAGGAAAGTCCTGTGCACGGCATCAGCTCAGTGATGACTTTCTTCACATGCGTCTGTGTTTTTCATCCCGCTGTATAAGGGCTGCTACAGAGCGCGAGCGGCCTTTGCGTCCGTCGAGGGCCCACTTTGATACGGGCTGTTTGAAGTAGTGGCTTCGTTTCCTTGACTTGCTTACTGTCCTTTGTTAAAACCTCACCAGCTGAGGTCCCAGATGCGCCAGCCAGGCTTGCGGGTATTCCCTAGAATTCTTGAGCCAGTTTGAGCCGCTCCAACTCCCACTTTGTATTCTGCACAGGACGCCGTACTCCTGTCGAGGAGGAGGTGCAAGCTCTTGCGACCTCTTGCAAAAGCTTGCTTACATGTGCTTATGTGCTTACTCCGCTGAAGGACCCGATGCTGCTGACGCGTCCGCTGCAGTCCACTCGCCGGCTCACCTCGGCACAGGTTGGGACAAACAGAGTGCAGCCGACAGCGCGGGCTTCTTTGCCTCAGGATGACAGCGGGCCAGGCATCCTTGCCTTGGGGCTGAGCCCTTTGGCCCTGTCGGCAGGGCCACTGACCAGCAAGGACGCGGCAGCACGTTCCGAAGGCTCTCCATGTTGCAGCCCTGCGTTGCCCTGCCGGAGAATTTTTGAACACTCGTGCAGGGCTCTTCGGAGCACCTGGCTCGGCCGCAGCACGCCGGGGATCGGGCAGCACTCAGAGCCAGTCAGCTGCAGGACCAAAATAGCAGGGTCTCGCTGCAAAACACACTCCCTCGTGACCTGCTGGAGTGCTTCTGCCTCTGCATTTTTCGAAAATGCGAGGAGTGCTGCGCTAGCTGCACTAGGTGTGAGTTGAATGAATAATTTCTGAACAGTATCTGAAAAGTGACGGTTTGGTTTCACTCTCCGTTTCACTTGGAGGGCCGTAGCAGCACAATGCAATTGTATAACGGTTCAACTCGGTAGTATCAGCTGTAATTATCTTATACGTGCATAAGTCATACAGTCATACAAGCACCGCATGCAGACATACAGACATACCTGCCTTCATACATGTGTTAGTTGTATACTTGTTTGTGCCTGTCTTGCCAAATTGCTTCAGATGTCTCGCAGCCTCAGTCTCACCGGGTCGACACCAAAGCAGTGGGGCGCGCTTCCGACATGACACTTAGCGGCGAGGGCTGAGACAGTGAGGAAAGATGGCCACTGTGAGAAGCCGGTCGGTGAGCAGGTTGCGTGAATTGAGGGGCCGCGGCTTCACAGTTCCTTGAACGCCCTGGTCCTTGGGCTCCTGAAGCGGGATGTACTGATACCCGCACAGCAGTGCAGCTCCCCTTTGCCTTTGGCTAATGAAGGCCATGCGTTACAAGAAATTTGCCGGACAGCAGCATCAGAAGTTCGACGTATGCGAATGGTTTTGTACCTTCTGGCCCTGCTCAGCTCCTGATCGGCCTCTTCACCCTAGGAGCCGCACAGGCATCCACGAGGTAGAAAATTGTAGCGCGCGGGATGGGTTAGAAAGCCGTGGTTTGTTTCAGATGTGCCAGTGAGCAGGAAGCCCTGCACCCCGAGCCATCAGACCTCGCCGCATCGTTGCGCTCGACCCTCCTTCAGGTGCACAGTGCTTAAGAAGCAAACGGAGTGCAGCCGAATAGCTGTGCTCGCCAAGGACACCTTCCAGGCCTGCGACACCGCTAGTGGCTGCCGTCATCAAGCTTAAACTGTCACTGAATCGATTTCATTGAGTCCCAGGAGCTGTCAAACGCCGGCGCGAGGCACAAGGATTTCGTCCCTGAGAACCTTGTGCAGGCATGCACCAAGTTACTGATGGGGCGTACCGTGATTTCTGGTCGGGAAGCTGAGGAAGATCTTGCGATCCGAATGGGCAAGTCTTGACAATCCTCCGGGGCAGGATTCCACCCGCATCGGTTTACAAAACCAGAAACATGTTCGAAATTGTTCGAACCTGTCGTCCGGACTGCTGCTCATGGCCTGGTATGCTTGGGAGACTCTTGGGAGATGCGGGAGCATTCCTGCTCGTTTTGGACGCGCCGTGGTATACACCGGCGAGAGACGAATCATACCACACGGTAGGAGGTATTCAAGCACAAGCTGCAGTTCGTCATTGTAGAGGCAAGAGCGTCCTGGTAGAACAACCATGCCTAAGGTCCTGTCCAGATATGCGTCCTGCGGGAGCTAGCCTAACCACCCCAAGCCAAGAGAAGGCAGCCGAAACCAATCAACGAACCCGAAGCCCAACCGCAAAAAGGAAACCCTACCAAGAGTGAAGCGCGCGTGCGCGTACCTTAGCCAAATCCAGAAGCACTCTGCGAGCAGAGTCCTCTGTGTCCGTATGCGTAGCCCAACCCAGCCGAAGCTGAAGCGGGTTAGTTGGCGTCCGCGGCCTGGTTTGTGCAGTAGACTCGCAATCCCAAGCTATGTGTTGCCATTCGGGAATGACTCTCCTGCCGCACCACTTACACTCCTGAGGCAAATTCTCATCGGCCATGGCCTTATAGACAGCGGGACTGTTAGCGGGCCCTAAAAGGACAGCACGAGCATGCACATCGCCTTTGCGGTACAACTCACGAGTGATGCGGCATGACCGCTCATCGTACACAGCCCTCCCTCGCAGCGCCGTGGCGTCACGTCGCTTTTGTTGCAGGAAAAGGCTGAACTTGTGTCGCCTCCACGACTCCCTCAGCACATGATCCCAGCCGAACACTCTACGAGGATCCCAACACATCTCTCCTAGATTGGCGTGTCGCCAGGTCCACGGCCTGGTTTCGCGCCACCCTAGCCCATTGAGCCATCTACGTACCTCAGCTTGCCAGGTGCCACCAACTCTAAGAGGACCCCATGGAAGCGGGACCTGCTGCAACGCGCTAAACAGTGCTTTGGTGGCCTTGACGCCCGTACAGAAGATAGGGTCTGAGTCGTGCCCTTCCAACATCTCCGCAAGGTGAGGCGATGCCATATTCTGGCGTCGCGTGCACAGCCGGTACGCCCAATGCATCGCTCTGGATTCCTTAGCTCTCGGTAGGCGCAAGCCGTGGCCCCACGCCACCTTAGGCACAATGCGGGTGCGCCACAGGTCTCGCCGTAGCGTGGTCTCCAGAGGGAGGCTGCGAATCCTCGCAGCTTTCTGGAGAGCAGCTTGCTCCCTAGCCTGAGCGGTGGGACGTACTTGGTCCTGCCAGTCCTTAGTAAAGTCAACGCCTAAGACTCTGCAACGCGGTTTGATGCAGTCCTCGGGTATGCCTGCAAGACGTAGCCTGCACTCCTGCTCCTCAGTATGGCATACCAACCTGAGTTTGGCAGCATTTTCCATCAACCCAAGCTTACCCGACCATCACGCCAGCCACGTATCATGGAGAGGATCACTTCCGGTACAGCAGCTGTCCCTGCCCTGTCATCCACAAAAGAAGTCATGCAGAGGTCTTGGCCGCAGGAACGCTGCACACTAGTGAACGGCCCCGCGAGAAGCACCACGAGAGCTAAGCATGAAAGAGCATCACCCTGTACCAAGCTTCTTGCGACGCGCTCAGGCATCGAAGCGACTGCGCCGCCATACTCAACCCAGCGATGCTGGTCACCCCAAACCTGCAGGATGAGCCCGGCCCAGTAAGAAGGAAAACCAGCCTCAACCATGATGCGAAGACAAAGTGTTGGGCTTGCGGTATCAAAGCACTTTTCGTAGTCGAGGGAGGCGAGAATGCCTGAATGAGCTCGCCAAAACTGCTCAAGCGTGATGGCTGCCGTGAGGGCCTGTTTGCCTTCAACGGCTCCGTACGTGTGTGCCGGAACTAAGTCTCGCAACCATGCTCGCGTGCCAGTGCGCGCCGCAAGAGCGGACGTGAGGACCCTCCAAAAGCATGACATCACACTAATGGGGCGGAGATTTGCCGGGTCTGTCACGCTGCCATCCACCACTCCATCCTTGGGCACTTGGACTTGCCTGAGGTGCTTCAGGATGTGAGGAACCCTACCTTGCAGAAGCCAACGCTGCACTTGCTCAGCCATTGCCTGCCAAACTTCAACAGGGAGGTGCGCAACTTCATCACCACGAAAGCCGTCTGGTCCTCCGCCTGAACCACAAAGCTGCCGGGCAGCGGTCTGCAGCTCAGCCGCCGTGACGTCCTCCCACTGTAAAGGATGAGTGTCCCGCCCAAGAGCTTGAGCCCAGTCACGGGCGACCTCCTCCATGTTGGGAACTTCGGGCCTTGTCCAGTAAGCGCGCCAGAACTCCGTAATGACACTGATGACACTGACAGCGTCCTCATAAGTACGAGTAAGAGTACCATCCGCTCTGGACACGGACGGTGGCATACCCGTGGTCTGAGACAACCATCGCGTGGCGGCCTTGCCTCTCTGTCGCATCGAGTGCTTCCAACGATTGAGGTTGTAGCGGCGCTGACTGCGCTGCTCTGAAACAAGAGCCTCTTCCACGTCAACAGCGAGCTCCTGCCAACTACCTTTCCAAGAGAACCCTTGCGGTCGCCTGGTCCACCACTTGTCCGCCTGAGCCTCCGAGAGCTTGCCCTGTTTGACAAGACTGACGGCTTGCCGAACTCTGCCCAAGAATTTCCCAAGACGCCTAGCTCTGTAGGTCTTGAGTGATGGCTTATGGCACTCACCCGCAATCGCGTAAGGGATAGATCCCTTTGGTCTGTGCCCCTGGTGGCGAGGTGGCGGTGTCCAGCAGGCCCGGGCTCGCAAGAGCAGCTGTTCCACTTGCGAACAGAACTCTGTCCAATGTTCATCGATGTCCTCCCGGAATGTGACACGAAACTCCTTAGCAGCAGTAGCAAGCTCACTGCGCCACTGCTCCCTGGTGACGTCTGGCGGAGGCCACAGACGGTGGGGCAAAGCCGCGGTGGTGTGTGGTGTCCTTGTCGAAGACGGAGGCGGGTCGAGAGTACCCGGTGGTCTCCGAGAACGTCGTCAAGCAGCCGCGGCTCGCTGAGCAGGGTAGCACTGGTGCAAACAGCATAGTCTATGCACCTGCGACCGCACCAACGGGTAGGCGCATAGCGCGCCCCATCCTTAGCTGCTACTAGATTGGTTACAGGAGCACATGGATTTTCATCCGGCGTATTGTTCCAATCGCCGATGCCGAGCCAAGGGATGGTGCCTTCGGCGTGCATGACCTGGAAGACCTCGTCGTAGAAATCTTCCTTGTCCGCATTAGGGAGTCTGTGCACACAGGAAAGTTGAGCAACTCCCAGGGAGATCGTGAGAATCTCTCCCCACTCTCCTCTTTTGGCCTCCAAGACGTGCGCTGGCACATCAGTGCGAACGGCCACAACCATTCCTCCATGATTCAGCGTGCTGCCATGAACGTTACGTGTAGCCCTAGGCGACGTAGCCCAAGTGCGATAACCTAGACGATGAGCTACGGCCCTCCAATTGCGAAGCTGATGCTTAGAGAGCGCGACTTCCTGAATGCAGGCAATAGCTGGCTTCTTCTCTTCCAGGATCTGCAAAAGAGAATGGGCGTGAGCAGCCCCTTGCACGTTTACAGTCCAGAGATCAAGCGGCCCAGGATGAGGGTGGATTCCCTCTTGGGTTAGGTCACGAACCCAGCACTTCCTATGTCGTCCCACACGATCCGGGGTAGCATGCAACGTAACAGACTCTTGGTGACTGCGTTGCCAAGTCTGAAGGAGCTTGCGTTGCACGTCTGCTTTGGCTCCGGACCACCATTTCCTCTTCATGCGCAACGAAGTGATACGAAGCGCACGGCCACATGGTGCTTTGCGAGCTCCCTCAACGGCGCCGCACCAAACGTTCCACTGCGAAAGACAAGTGGTACACGTGTAAATGGTCTTCCTATCAGTGATGCTAACAGCTTGAAGGCGATGACCAGTTCTCTTACTCAGCCAAGCGGCACACAAATCTGCTTGCATCTTGATAGAAGAGAGTTTCCATCGTGCTGCCCATCTGTGAAGATTCCAACCCCGCCTAGTTGGCACGCATTTGGTCTCCTTATGGTGCTCTTTCTGGCAGTCTGGCCAGTGTCTCCAAGTGCGGCAGCATCTTCTGCAAGTGTAGCAGGCTTGCATAGGCCCACCTGAGATGGGCGTCTGAGCCGCTCGAGTTCACCTGCGGTTCGAAACACCGTAGTGACGACGCTGGGGTGCGGGACTTTGTGCAAAGGAAGCTTCGGCCCGCCCAATTGCTTAACCACTCTGATAGTGTTAACCCGTATCGAAAGAGTCCGTTTGATCGCAGCACACGTGGCCAAATGGTGCTGAATGGACACGAATCTCTGGGACATAGGCAACACTGGCAGTCTACGCTGACACGCTGAGCACTGCCACATGCCTGCGAAAAGTTCCAAACCCTTGGCGGCCTCAGTGATTTCAGGCTTGTTACGTAAGCGAGTAAACTCACTGCGGGGCACATCTTTGTGATGGTAATAAATATGAGAATTTCGCTTCTGGCTCAGCGCCGACGCCGTAGCGCCCTCCACCAGTAGGTTGCACTTCGTGCAAGGCCAAGTGAACTTGAGCTGAGGTGCTGGCGCCTGGCTGTTTGCCCGTCCTGAGGTTGCAGGCAGCTTCGCGCTGCCGGCCTCACTGTTAGCCCTTTTTCTCTTGCGAGAGCCAGGTGAGAGCACTGCGCTCGCAAGATCCCCCTTTGTTTTAGCAATTTCGGACCTGGCGCAACTAGCCGGGTATGCTTGCCGCGTTCTGCCACCTATGCTGCTAGAGGCACGTGTCTTTCCTCCAATGGTGCTGGAGAGGACACTCCCAGCAACCGAACCGACGTCGTTCCTGAGTTCCGCGCGTGGAGGGCCGCTGCCACGAAAACCTGAGGGAGTGACTTTGGCAGCCTTGGCCGCGAAGCTACCTGCATCCATGCTGTGTGTGCCTCTCAGAAACTGGTAATGCTGGCTGCAGTACCAGAGGTTGATCTGCTTGCCTGCCCCGTCGGGATTGAAAACATGAAAATCATACGCACCCGCACTTGATGGCCTAATCACCAGGATCGGCCTGTCCATCGTGATGGAAAGGGCTTCTAACTCCGTGTATCCCCCCCAAGAACCTTCTTTCGACAACATGTCGAGATACTCCTCAAAGCTACCCGAAGCGATCGAGTTGTCTTCACCCGAAGGCTCTTTCCCATCCCAGTAACTGCGAAAGGTGCTAATGTGCCGTCTCATGTGCGCAATACAGGTAGCTCTGATGTGGGCGTGTGTCCTGGTTTTCCCCTCCGCTTCAAGGGCCTGAGCTATGGCCCAGAAGAGGCAGTTACCTCCACCGGCGTTGTGTTGTGGCTGGAAGCCGTCTGGTGGCCCCACCTTAGCGCGTTTGGAGGCCTCAGCGGAAGCTGCCTGCGCTTCTCGCTTATCGCCTGCCTGCTTAGCAGCGTCGACGTCCACACTGTTGGGGGCCGTTTCCCCGTCAGGCGCGGCTGACTGAAAGGAATGCTTGGTGTTGTCCCCCTTTTTGAAAGTTGGCTCCGTGGCAAAACTAGTGCGCACTTCGGCAGGCAGCGGCGTGACGTGCTGGCGCGCACCAATTCCCCGGCGTCGCTGGAGCTCAATCGTGATGAGCTCTCCGGTTTGATCTTCAACTTCAAGCAGATCACCGTCATCCGCTTTGATCGGGCGGAAACTCCATCCCGCCCGAGCCTTATGACGGAATTTCTCGAGAATCTCAATCTCAATAAATTTCAAGTCCTGCAGGAGCTTCTCTACATCCTGAAAATCGTAATCACGTGGGATGTTCTTAGCTGCCCATTTTCGCGGCTGCTGACGCCTTTTCTCCGCGTCCTCATTAGAGGCGGGCCGTCTGACGCCTAACTGACGGACACCCTTGGCAACCCCCAAAGCAGACGCCATCTTCGAGACCCTAGCAGCGTACTGCTCCGACGATTCATTAGAACCAGAGTCCTGCCATTGTACAGCAAAGGGGCCGTTGAAGGGCGACTGCAAATCAGCGCTGGGTGTTTTCTCAACAAACCAGCGCTGCTTGGCCGCAATCCTGCCGCTATTCTGCATGATCATCACAGCGACCTCATCGTGTACCCGGAAAACTCCCTTAATGACCGAGTGATGCCCGTCCTGCCCGTTCTGAAGTTCCCAGCCCCAACTGTCCTGCACCTTGTTGGCAATCTGCGGCGACAGCTCTGCGAGCCATCTGCGTGCCTGAGTGCCTGGATTGGCATTGATCTTGCTCCAGCCATCTGAGTACTGTTTGTCACAGATGAACCGAAGCACCTGCGTCTTAGCCTTAGCTGTGGGTCGTGCAGGAAGAGGAGTTTTGGCTTTAGGCTTAGGCGCCTTCTCTCCGAAGCAAGCATAATGCACCGTCTGATGCATCAGCTTCCCTCCTAGCGTAAGGATCGTGCTTCCGATCTGAGTTTCGGCCCGAGGTGCCATTTCGCGAACGATCTTGGCCCAACCTTCGCGAGCTTGCGACTGAGTGATCACAACGGTGATCTGTGCTGAGTGCCCTACCAAGTAGCTGAGCCCCTCTTCTAAGTCGGCAGTCGTTCTGGGCATATACAATGCCGGCGCTTCAGCTTTGTTTGCAACATGCTTCTCCAATGCTGTCATCCCTTGCAGAATTTCAGTGCAACCCCAATCCGCCGGCCTTGGTTTGGCTTGAGCGTCCAGAAGAACCTCCCTAGCGCGGTTGCCCCCATCCGATTTGGCGTTAGTTGGTGCCTTGTCATCCACAACATCCGCCCAGCGAGCCCTACCCCTTGGCCCGACGATTTGCCACGCCGCGTTGTTGTTGTCTTGAGACCCGCCCTTACCTCCCGCTTCCTTTCCTTTGCCCTTCCCTTTCCCCTTCTCCCGTTCCCTGTTGTTGTCTTTCGCAGACAGCGTGCTGCCCGAAGGGCGCGAAGTAGTGTTGCCTTTGGCATTACCCGCACCCCATTGGGAGCTCGCTTTCCCTGCTCCTTTGAAGCCCTGCGCATGTTTCTGTACTAAGTCCCGCAGCTCCTTAAGGAGATTTGCAGGCCTGCACGCAACAAGGTTTTGCAAAGCACGAAACAAGTCCTCTTCTCCAGCCTCGTCCTCGTCTTCGAAGGTGGTCTCCTCCTCATCATCGTTAAACGAAGTGAGCACGTCAGAGAGCGCCCGAAGCAACCTCTCGTTCCGTTTCCGCCCGGTGACTGCGGCGCCGAGTGCTCCACCTCGGCTTGGGACGGCATGGAGGAACCGAGCACGATGACGTAGCCGTTCTCGCTGTCGTCTGCCCCATGCTCTTAGTTGCCAACCACGTCTTTTCAGACGGTGCCGCCGATGCCCGATCCACCGCCCCGCTGCCATGTAATGGCCAGTTCTCCTCGCCGAAATCAGGCCACACAGCACAAGCCAATACAAGCCACCAGCACGGTGCGCAGATAAGCCATGGCCAGCCATGGCATCCGCGCGGGTCGAGTGTTTCTCCCTGGGAGCGCTTAGCGCTAGCTACGTCGCCGGCAACGTCGAAACCCCCTCGCCCAAAAGCACAGCAACCCAGCCTCAAATCCAAACTACGGTTGACCATAGGGCGCCTCATGGACACATCACCGAAACCCGCCCTGAACTGAGCCTTCGGGTCCCAAGGGCAGGAGCTAGCCCATCGCCTCAAGAGTCCCCTGTCCGCTTTAATCATTTCGCTCTCGTTGTGCCATCTGGCATCTTGTATCTCTTTCTTGATCGGACTGGCAGTCAGAAACATGCTCAAGCAGCAGAGTTCTACCGCAGCCCACCTCCAGGAACGCCACGAACTTGAACGTGACCTTCGAGTGTAATACCATAGCCACGCGAGAAGCGTAGAGGCAAGAACACTCCTCACACAAGGGTTCTCGTACCAGCTGGCATGCAGCTGGCCCGTGGCGGCCTCGTGGAGGCACCCCTGGTTGCCACTCAAGCACAGGCTGCCAAGCAGCAGCGTACACTTGGACGAAGTCATGCTACCGACGGGTTCAGGACAGGCCTTCGACACAGCGTCATGGGCGAGAAGTGATTCTCGTTTTGGCGCTGCTATGACTCGATGTGCACCGCCTGACTGCGTTTGCCAAGTGTCTGCACTGCACTTGGGGGCGGCCTCCTGCAGAACAGACATCCTAGCAAGCTTCAGGAGTCCACGGAAGTCCTCGGCTTTGCTCGAAGGCACCCCAAAACTTGAATATCCAAAAAACTACGCCCGCTTGCATCGCGGCCACGCTTGGCAAGCACGTCGACAACACAGCCGAACCATGGTCCCGTGTCGCCGAGTCAGTGCCCCCCCGCAGCATCTAATCTAAGCCAGGCCTCTCATCCGAGCAAACAGTCAAGGGATGGTGCTCGTCCGCATCATCATCCTCGTAACTGTCAACGTCTTTTTTGGAACTTTCTCGCAACATCGCGCACCCCGTTTCCTCCACACGGATGAGAGTGATGACTATGATGTTGAGGACAGTGACGCTAATATTCCTTCTGCATGCTGGTATTTAATGCTGTTCTGGCAATAGGTACGGCATGTGCTTTGCTTTTAACTTTTAGTTGTTTCAAAAGCTTGTTTGGCTCGATGTTCGTTTTTTGCATTCTATAGTTTCCGTCGCATTAAAGGTCATCCCCAGCATGTCCTTGAATGACTTTCATTCGGGACTCTTGAGCAAGCTACCGGAGGGTGGGGGGATATCATGCGGTGAAGGGGGGATGGGGGGCCATACCCTGATGTATGGTCTGGCGGTGATTTGCAAAGCATGCCAGCTTTGTCCCTCACCCTACCCCCCTCATAACGATCAGCCGAAGTCTAAAGCCGGCGACGATGACAGAGATCACGCCCCCAACAATTCTTGTGCAGGCGTACAGGACCCTGGGGGCTGGGATCAGAAGCATCCTGAGACGGGCCGGCCACAGTCGAGGCGTTGACTGGCACAACCTTCTCGCACTTGATTCTGTACCCGCGTGGAACAAGCGATGAGCATTTTGCGCTTGCCGTTGCATTTTCCCGTCACCCTCTGCACCTCATGAGTTCTGAAGAAGCCGCAAGCCAAGCACCCTCCCTGCATGTTGCTTAACTTATGGCTTAACGGCGATGATGTCAGTCAAACACAGAAAGTCGTGCAGGACATTGTAACCGGGCAGCAAAAGATTACCTTCATTCCAACTATAATTTGAGAACCTTCGTTATTGCGTCCACCATCATCTCCTAGCGGGTCAGATTCGGACCAGAAGCTCTTCTCGTACCAGGCTGTTCCGCACGAGAGCACAGAGCTGAATGCCGCGCTGAAGGATATCAAGCAGGCGAGACATGGCGAGCCATCGAAGCGGTGGGATAGCGGAAGGATGTTTGGGTCTACGAGACACGGTCCAAGTGATGTCTTGTCTCGAGTTAAGGTCGGTCAGCATCTGCCAAGCACTGCCTCTGGCGAAGGGCCGGAGCCTGAAGACATCTTGGGAGCTCGAAGCTCTCTGGGCCTCCCGGCTTCCCGTCAGCTCCTGTCAGGCCCGCGGCCTCCGCTGCCGTTCTGTCGGAGCCTGCAGGGCTCTCCACTTTTACTGCTCCAGCAAGCACAGGCAAAGTCAAACTTGTAACTGGGCAGCTTAAGCGTTGCACTGGACCTTCCAACCTGGTCAAAGGCTCTTCCCTGCCGCCTAGTACAGCACCAACGTCGTTTGCCAGCTTCTGGATGGGTGAAGCCGAAAGAGGCTGCGAACTAACGAGTAGGTTGGTTCGGCAGGCCCAATCTTTGACATTGGGCTTTGGTGATATGGAAAAGTATGCTATCCTTTGCATCGTGAGGTCCGAGTATTCAGCGGTGCCTGCGAAACCAGCTTTCGCTGGCCAAGCTAGTGTGCTACTGTTGATGCATGTTGATACTCTTGTCTTTCCTTGGCGCATGGCGAAGGTCATGCGAATTGTGCATTTCCCGTTCCACTGACAGGCCATGGCATGTCCAGTCACGTTTCCAAGTTGGCAGTGACGAAGCAGGCCAGCCACAACCTGATACACATCCTCACCTCTGCTCTTCATCTTTGCATCTCCCTCCCCATGCTTGCTCCGCGTGTGGGCTCTCTAGATGCACCTTTGAGATTGAGGCGGCCTCAGCCGCCTCCGCCTTCCTGCAAAAAAATGAGCCTCGCGACTTTACCCGGGCACCGACAGCCGATCTGGAGGAGGCAGCGGTTGCGAAGAGGGAGATGAGAGAACGATAACTGAGATCCCTGAAGAGCAGTGTCCTTGGTCCTAGAGAAATCAGTGGAAGGGCTTTGACTTGGCTCTGTGGCCCTGAGAGCTGTGTTCGGGTTTTTCTTTGGAGTCCGTCGTGTTTTTGTTCTTGTAAGTTTCTCGAGTTGCCTTGGGTCGACCAGTGGCACATGTCGAGATTCTAGATGAAATCCCAGCCGCCTGCATGTTGTGATTTGGCGAAGAACTTCAAGAGCGAGTAAGTGACAAGTGTAAACCAACGCGGCCAACACGCATCCGGTTTTCCATGGTACCGGCGGTGGCGAGTACCCCAGGACCTCGGGAGCAGACGGCGGCTGAGAATTCGCTTGGCTCTGGCAGCGACGGATGTAATGTGGACTCTCAGTGCGGAAACCTGCGCTGCAAGCGGCAGAGCCCCCCACAGCCCACCAGAAACTTGGGGGATCCGCTGCTGCGCGAAGATTGGCCCCTGTGTTGACAGACCTGGGGTTCTGTTGAGCTGGCAACCCCTCGCTCAAAGGCTGTCTCGCTGACCTAGGCCACCATGCCTCTGCAGTTTACGCTGCCTTGAGCCTTGCCCTTGAAGTTGAACAGGCACCGTTGGAGGTATGAGGGTCCACATGAGCTTTTGTTTGACACATTCCGACACTGTAGTCCCGAAGACTCTTCTCTTTGCCCCTTCTTCCAGCCAAAGAATGCACTGCTTAGGGCCAGGTCCGTGTGGGCCCTTTCCTGATGCTTGCTGCAGCATCACAGACCATGCAGACATACACGGAGAGAGAGGATGCAGAACTGAAGCAGGGGCATGTTGTTCAAGTGCGGAGGTGGTTTGTTGATTGCGGAAGCAAGCTGTTGCGGCGTGTTGGCATGTGTGCCATGCAGGTCTCCATCTCGGAGCCCTTCCGAGCCATGCACTTGACCTTCTTGCTGAGGGTGCTGTCAAGCGAACGCAATGCACCAAAGCGATATTGAGGCACTGGAGCAGGAGGCGTCGACATGCACAGATCGGTTCAAGTCGACTGGCAGTCGGTCCGCAGCAGCTTTCTTGAGGATCTTCGCGAAGTGCAGCGCCTGAAGGGCCTGGACCGGCGCCTCCGCCAGCGCGCCCGGGGGCCCGAGCATCTCGAGAGCTTGAATGGCTCACGGTACTTCGTCTTTGCGTTGCGAGGCCGCCCGGCGAGCTCCAGCGAAGCCACCGCCTGACACCCGGATGATCCCGGCCCGCCGACGTGGCAAATTCGTGGAACTTGGAGAGCTGCCATCGCAGGCAGCACGCATTTCAGGGTAGCGACGCCTCCACATGGGCCGCCCTGGAAGATGAGGAGGGTATTCAACTTGCCTTACAAAGCTATACTTTTGCTGTGCCGTGCGTGCTGGACGTAATGAGGACGCAGGCATTGAATCAGCTTTGGTCGGTGCCGGCCTGAAAGTTAGGAGGGTTTGTTTGAGGACGAAGCCATCTTTGTGTACAGTGCGCCCTACTAAAATCATACGTGATTTAGCTATGCCTTCGCGAGTGCAGATACTGGGCAGAATTTCTAAACATCAGTGCATACCAAGTTGCATACCCGGAGTCGATTTGCACTCGCGTTTCTCAGATCTCGACGACCCTCGACGACCGCTGGATTTGCGACGATACCAGGAGTTGAATGCATTGCAGGCAGGCCCTCTGTGCCGACCATGACGCAAACCCACGGCTGAATAACTAGCCCTTCCAAACATGCTTGCCAGGATCGCTCCATGTCACGCCTTGAGCACCAAGCCAGATGAGAAACGGAGAGCTGCCGCAGATCCTCAAGGACTACCAGGCTGGGTACAGTCGGAGCCACCTCGCCTGACAATGTTGGTGCGTTCTTGACACAGGAGAACCCTGAAATGCCCCAACCATACTGCAAAGCGACTCGGCAGTGGAAAAAGGCATGGCCGAGTGCATCCCTGCAGCCGTGCAACGCAGCCGAAGGGCCGTCGGAGAGTGATGTTTACTCACTGCAGACATCGGTTCAAAAGAGTGCGGAGGAGCTGCCCCAAAGCAAATCCCCGCAGGTGAGAGTGAGAGCGTCTGACGCTGACGCCAAGGTGAGAGATTCCTTCTGTCTTCTGTTTGCCAACTCTCCTTTTTTGGCCGCCTCTTGGAGCGCTTTCTGGGGGGCCCCTTCGGGGGCCCCCGAAGCGAGCTCCCCGATGATACAGTGCCCGGCCCGGGGCTGACTTTCAAACTTTTCCACTTTCTGTTTGACCTTTCAGCGCTTTGAGGTGACAGCCGCACGGAAGGCAAGGAAGCCAGGAAGTTCCTTTGCGCAGCTGGCAAGAGGGTGCCATGTGTGTCGATGGCTGTGGGCACTCGGCTCTGCGCTTGCGCTGGGTCCCACTCCAGCGAGCGCCGTGCTGGACGTCCTTACAGGGCTCTCGATGCCGCGCGGCCTTGCTTTGGACCTCCGAGAGCGGCGAATGTACTGGACCGAGGCAAGAGCGGGAAAAGTAAGAGGATGTAAGAGGGCTCTTGTTGTTTACGTGGGCTCCGGCTCCGGCTCGCCCATGCTCGCCCTTTGCAGGGTGGCACGCAGAAGCTGCGGAGCGCCACTCTCGATGGCCAGGACCTGGACAACCACACCTGTCCCTTTCGATTTTTCTCTACTCCCGCTCCGCAGGACATTCGAGACGTGGTAGAATCTTGACCGCCTGTGCAGGCAGGTTGTTTGGGCTTGGCTGGTTGCAGCGTCCTGAGGTGAAGAGTGAGGTGCAAGAGGCACCCCGCGATGTGGCCGTGGATGCCGAACAGCGGAAGGTGGCCCCCTCCCTCATGCCTCCTTCCCTTTCTCCCGACCGATTCTTACATATTCACCATTTCATAGCATGAAATGGTGCTCATGATTTGTCCTTCTGGCGGATGTTGTGTTTCATGCGATGCAGGTCTACTGGACAGCCCTTTGCTGTGGGCTCCGTCGTGCAGACCTCAATGGTGAGAACGAGGAGGTTCGGGCCTCGGACCCTCTCGCGCTGTCCATCTCTACCCGGAATCCTCTTCTCCAACCATGCCGAACATCGGTGCTTCGACGAGCTGTACCGCTTCTTTTTTGCCCAAGGCTGCGATGCAGCACTCTGAACTGGATGTTCTTTCCTCTATACGTCATATCAGTGCTATCACGTAGCAGTGGCACGAAACAAAGTAATCCCTTGGAAATTCGTTAGATCTCAAATCGAAGGAGTGAACATCTGCAGAGATGTTGTTCCCTTTTCACCAAAAAATTGCCTGTCCAGGATTTGCAGGAGCACCGCTAAGCGTGCCAACGGTCAAGGCCATCATCGGCATCGCAAACATTGGCCAGAGTATCAGTTTCCAGAACAAGAGGAAAGTAAGGGTTAAGTCATTAAGTAAGAGCAACATGACCTGTCACAACAATGGGAAGAAAACCATGAACAACAACAAAAAGAACAAAAACAAGAACAGCAACAACAACAACAACAACGCTCCATACCTGTGTAAACGCGCGCAGGGACATGTGACGGAAATGTACGTGTCGCGTGGCCAGTGTGGGACGAACGACATGTCACGCTTCGGCAACATTCGTTTTGCCTGATTTTTTGCCGAGTCTTTAAGCATGTCGTAGATTTTCCTGGAAACGACGGAAATTCAGATGCGCGTTCTATGTGGCCTGCGTGGGACAAAATCCACTTTGTGTACGCAGAGTTCGTCAATGTGGTTTCCGTTGCCCTTGCTTTGGTTTTCCATGAGAACATTTGAGAGCCCTTGCTGCAAGACAAAAATTGCATTTTTGTGTGGGAAGACAGACGCTTGACCCAAACTTAAGAAAAGCGCATTGTTGCTTAGCATTTTGTTGTTTCGTGTGGCCTGCGTGGGCCAAAATGCGCTTCCGACAAGAGAAACATGAACAGGAGGATGACGGGACAGAAGTAACGGTCATCCTTCAGCAATTTAATCACTATCACCATCATCTTCATCATCATCACCATCATCAGCGTCATTGTTACCATCATGAGAAAGCGCGAGAAGTGATGCACTGGGACTCTGGGGGTGAAGGTTTAAGCCTGATGGAAACACGTACAAGCCCTCATCGTCATCATCCTCATCATCGTCATCGTTATCAGTATGAGAAAACACACGAAGTCAAGCGTCGGGGGTGCAAATTTCGGCTTCATGGAAGCACAGCAGAAGCCCTGAATCATCGTCGTCATCCTCATCGGACGTCATCATGGTTGGGCCAGGGACGCTTTCGTCTCAGAGCGGACTAGACCATGAACGTCATCATGGTTGGGCCACGGATGCTCTCGTCTCACAACGGGCTCTCGTCTCACAACGGATTAACTAGAGCTGGACGTCATCATGGTTGGGCCATGGATGCACTGTTCTCAGAACGGATTGGAGCTGGACGTCATCATGGTTGGGCCATGGATGCTCTGTTCTTAGAACGGATTAGACAATGGACGTCGTCATGGTTGGATGTTCTGTTCTCAGAACGGGTTAGACCATGGATGTATGGATGTCATCATGTTTGGGCCATGGATGCTCTGTTCTCAGAACGGATAAGACCATGGACGTCATCATGACTGGGCCATGGATGTAGCTATGGCTGGGCCATGGATGTAGAGGAGGCACCGAAAATACCTATGGTTTCAGTTCTGCAAGCAAAGGAATCGCTGTAAATACCGAGGCACGTGCAAAATTCGTGAGTTTGGAGGCGCTGGGAATGCCGACGGCACCGATATATTCGGCAAATGAAGTCAGGGAACCATCGCAAAAACCGATGGCTTCGGCATGTCGATTTGACGCATTTACATGGGTTTGGAGCCAACAAGAACGACAGCCACAAACAACAACAACAACAACAACAACAACAACAACAAGAACAAGGAGGTACAAACAAAAGCTGCAGCCCCGTGAACCAATATATCTGATTTTTGTCTGTACATTAGGTGAGACGAAAACAGGAGCCCCGTCATCCCCCCCCCACACAACAAAAACAACACAGTGGCTATGGTGCACAGGGTTTGAAGGATTTGCAGAGGATTTCCATGGATTTGGAAGAATTTTCAAGAGATTTCCAAGGATTTTCAGGGGATGTCCAAGGATCATCCAAAGGATTTCCACGGATGTTCAGAGGATTCCCGGTGTATCAGGGCGCTTACGGTAGGTGTCCAGGGTTCACGTCTGGGCTGCAGCGCCGAAAGCCCACGCATTCCAAAGCATTGAGATCTTTCTAAATGCCGTTCCAAATACCACAAAAACCCTCTAAAACTCCCATTAAAACCCATCAAAATCATCAAACCCAACCCCATAGAACCCTGCAGAATCTCATGACACCATTACTGGTAAATTCTAAACCCCTTACAAAACTCATGAAACCTCTTCTACACTTCGCAGATTCCCATACCCGGATGCAAACGTCGTGTAGTGTGGGCGGTTGTTATAAAGGGGGGGGGGGTCAAAACAACAGACCGCGCTCCACTTTTCATCTCTACCAGCAGGTAGAGACAAAGTCCTGATGTCAATGGGGCCTTTGCCTGTACTTGCTGCTAGAGACAAAAACTGGAGCCCCGTCTGTTGTTTTGACACCCCCCCCCCTCTACAACAACCACCCAGCCTACGCAGCATTTCTATC
>CAJNDV010015535.1:36949-57755 GCA_905221635.1 Symbiodinium sp. CCMP2456 | reverse complement strand
GTTAAGGAACGCTCCGTTTTCTAACACTAAACCAAAAAACCGCGATCTACATACACCCTGAACCCTGTTGTCGAGGTGAGCTTCCCAAGTACAGCCAATGTGGCTATGTGCACGGACCCACGGCAGACGGCTACATCGCCTGGGGGCCCAGAGGGTCTGCGACATCACGAGATGTAGTGGCCGAGCCCGAGCCGTGCGGCAGATTCTGCCTTAACAACCTGCTTCAAGTAATGTAGGGGCTTAAATAGTTGCCTATACTACTTTGTGGGTTCCGTTTTATAATTATAGTATAATGGGCCCCAAAACCTGAATTATTAAGGCCCCTATAGTACTGGAAACGAATGTCCATTGCACCTTCCGCTCCGTAAGACTTCAGCAGCTCCTAGTCTGTTCACTAGGCCCGACTCCCCAGTCTCCTTAAACCCACCTGTATAGCCCTAAACTCAAGATCTCTAAACCCCTTTTCTCTAAACTCTAAGCCCTCAACCCGAATTTCCCCTTGGGGGCCCTTACCCTAAGCCGTAAACCCCAGACCCTAAACCCTAAATCCTAAACCCTAAACCCTACACCCCAAACCCTAAGCCCTAAACACTACACCCTTAGCTGGTCCTTGCATCTTTCAGGCCTGGCTCCTCTCGCAGCAAGACGCCGTGAGTTTCGACTATGCGGCCTGGCTTTAGGGTTTAGGGTTGGCTCTGCTGACGTGCTGACTTCGGGATGTGGTTTCTTTTGTAGGGTTCTTAGGGCTTGGGGCTTCGAGGTTAGGGGTCTAGCTATTTTGGGTCTTAGGGTTTTGGAGTTTCGGGGTTTTAGCTCTGTCAGTCTAGAGTTGTGTTGTCTCGGGTTTCAGGTTGGACTTTTTGTCGCTTAGGGCAAGATCAAAGTTCAGGGTTTCGGTTTCATGACTTATGTTTCGTTTTTGGCGGTGCAGTGTTCTTGACTTTGGCGTGTCAGGTATGAGTTGCCAGAACCGGGAGTACTTGGCATGGAGCTGAAACCTAACATCCTAAAGCTCCAAAACCAAAGCCTTAAGCCCAAAGCCCACGACTTTCGGACCCAGGCTGGTCCAGACATCCAACCGGCGGTTTCAGATTTGGGCTTAGGCTGTAGGGTAACGTAGTAGAGGTTTAAGCTCACAGCCTCAAAGTCTGTTCTTCTTTGTGGAGTGTTGAACTTCTCCCAATCAGCCCGAAAAGCCTTAGAGCACCCTGAAGATTGAGCAGGGCACCTGAAACTCTGAGCCCTGCCCTAGAACCCCGGAACCTTCTTGCCCCCTAAACCCTAAACCCTAAACCCTAAACCCAGGTGCCGAGGAACAAGCAGCAAGTGGGCTTCAGGCCATGGACCTAATCAGTTGACCTCAGGTTCCCGTTTCGAGTCCAGGGTCCAATATTCGGGGTGGGTTTAGGGTTTAGGGTTTAGGGTTTAGGGTTTAGGGTTCGGGGTCGGAATAATTGGAAATAGCATTCCTCTTAGGTCCCTTATCATCAGATTCTAACAGACCCCCCGAAAGCGCTGTTCTAACTACCAGGGTCCCTTCAAACCACCCTTGTAGTAACCCTGACAAAACCCCTTGAAGGATCTCTTATGGAAACCCTACCCTTACAGAAATCTTAAGGGGCCTTTGATCGGGTTCAGGGATTTAGGATCCCAGGGTTCCTTTAAAGGGTTGGTTCCTTTAAAGGGTTCCTGAAGGGAACCCTTATTCGAAGGGTTCCTTAAAGGGATCCAGTATTCTCGCAACATCACAAGCCGGTTTAAGCTCGCTAGAACTCCAGCAGGGTGTCACATCTTGCGTCAACAAGCCCACCCAGGGTTTGGGGTTGCAGGTCTTGAAGGCAAGCTGTTTTGGGGTGTCAGGGCTTACTTAAGGATCAGGGCGGCTTCCCTGGCAGGTCTTGGGGTACAGCCGTCACTCCTCACCCGGTGGACACGCGGACATGCTCTGTGTCGCTGGATTGCATGTCGCTTCGTGGGCGGTTCAGGGGTAACGTAGGGGCCTTAATAATGAGAATAGGGTTTGGTGGTATAGTATAGGCTAATTATAACAGGGAACCCCCCAAAAGCCCATTCTAATCATGAAGGCCCTTACATTACCACGGAGGCCTGAAGGACAGAAGTCCTGACGTCTCAAAGGTGTTGTTCGGCTTCTGGGTTCACCTGTTGTGAATTGAGGGCTTTAGGGCTTTAGGGTTTGGGGTTTTAGGGTTTAGGGTTTTATGGTTTAGGGTTTAGGGTTTTAGGGTTTAGGGTGTAGGGTTTAGGGTTTAGGGGACGAGCACGATGCTTTGCTTCAAAACAAGGCCCTGAATCCCGCCCTTGATCCTGAAGAGGAGGTCGAGCCTTCCGAAGGCTTCATCCCTCCGGGGGCCCTTAGTGCAAGCCTTTGGCTAGTTCTCTAAACTAGGGTCTCTTTTGGTCACCTTTTTATAAGGGTGCCGTACTATACTGGGAGCTAGAAAAGGATCCTAATTTGGAAAACTACCCATATATATATATAGATATATATGTATATATATATATATATGTATGGATGGACTCCTGCTGCTCAGCGACCATGCTTCTCGGAAAGAGCCAGCTCAGCTTCTCCCGACGTGAGTGGTTCGACCCCTCGATCCCTGTTTCGGCTTTTACGGGTTAAAGGTTCGGGGTTTCGGCTTTAGCCTGTCATCTTCGCGCCCGGCAGCATCTGATGTTGGGGGCTTAAAACTGAGGTCTGGGAATCTAGTAGTAACATAGCCTCAGAATCCTTACATGCTTACATAGTTATCTGATAAGCCGCACCGTAGCCCGAGTCCCGGTAGTCCCTGAAGGTTTGAGACTGAGACTGCCGGCCGGCTCAGGTACGGGGCGTCCGACTTCTTGACGGCGCAGGGCACCATCGATGCAGCCATCGAAGACCTGTGTGAGTAGGCACCAGAATGCCCGAACCCCAAGCCCTCAGCCTTTAGGCCCACATCATCGATTGAGGCTTTGAGCCTAAGAGTTTGAGACCGAAGGTCTTGAACTGCAAACCCTCACCCTGAACCCTCAATCCTAAACCCTACTCTCCCTCAACCCTGGAGCCTCAAGCCCAAAAGCTCTAAGTCCCTACTTCCAGCCCAAATCCCACAACCCTCAACCCTTACAGCTCTACACAGCTCTACACCCCAAACCTCGCAACCCTCAGCAACCCGAAAGCCCTCCACCAAGTCCCAAATGCAGCAAAGCACTGAGGCAACATCTCCGCTTGCGCTGCCATCTTGGAGGATCCCGGGGCTTGCCATGCCGCATCCCGGCCAGCAAGCAGCCCTCAACCCTAAACCCTAAAGGCCCAAAGCCCTAAACCTTAAACCCCAAAGGCTGCTGGAGTATAGGCTGCTTTTGGTTTTGTACCTGGGTTTTCTAGGGCTTGGTAAGGGTTTGTAAAGGCACCAAACCCTGAGCCCAAAGCCCAGTCCAATCCCCTGGTGGTCGGCTTCTTATGAATATGATATCCTTGCGTTGTACTCTTCTACATCTGCACAAACTCCAAAAATCATCAACACGGGCATATAAATCCACCCCTCAAGGATGAAGTCCCTTAGACATCCTGTTAAGTTTCGAAGGCAAACTGCACTTGGCGTCCCATTTTCGGGAGCGGGAAGTGTATCGATACACCGGAGGCACCTCTGCCTGTGTTGCGCAGGATAGGCCTTGCAGTGCAGGATTTGGGGTATCTGATTTCGGTTTCTTCGACTTGTCGGAGTTTGAGGAGCTGGTGTTCTGGAGGGGTCCGTCTTGCCGAAGGTCCCTAAACCCTGAACCCTGAACCCTGAGTCACAACTTGTTGGAAACACCGGCTGTTTAAGACGGGAAAGGCTGATTCCAGACTCTACAGAACGCCAAAACATTGCGGCGATGAACGGTACCAGCTTTCTTGTCCCTGTCTACTGGCAAGAAAGTTCTGCTAGTTGCGGCCGCCGCCGCAAACTCTCCAGATTGCAGGTTTTAGGGCTAGGGATTCCGGATGTGGGACACAGAAGCTCGGGCAGCAGTATAGAAGCCTGAATACTTACTAACACTATCATCTATCCCTCAGTGTTCCATTAACAGTAAAGTATGATATACCATGCAAAAAGCGAATCTAATTCTCGAGGCCACTCCATCAGTGGCTCAAGGTTTCGGGTGCAGCTAAGACTGTTTGCGCTCAAGCGTGGGTTGTCGGGTTCGTTCACCAAAGCCCCCAACCCGCAAGACCTAGGTTGCAAAACCCCACATCCGAATATAGGGATCCAAGCCATGAGCAAAAGCCTCGCCTTGTTGGACTATGCGGTTTAGTGTGTAGGGTTTAGGGTTTAGGGTATGATACAGCTACACATGTTCGCGCCTAGGTTCACGGACTACCGTCCAACCATCTCGCTCACATATCCTATAACCACCCGCCCCAACCATCTTACCAAATATCCGACACCCCACACAGCCCAAAGACCCTAACAACCATTCTACCCAAAAGACCTTACCGAATATCCTAGAACCATTCTACCCAAAGGTCCTTACCAACAATCCACCCAAAACCCCTATATACCAGCCATCTTATATACCAACATATCCTTACAACCATCTTGCCAACATACCTCAGAATTATCTTACCAGATATCCTATACACCCACAGCCCTAAAGACTTTAACAAGTATCCTACGACCTTACCGTGCTAACACTAAAGATCTTAACAAATATCCTAACAAACATCCTAACAAATGTCCTAAGCAAACCCTAAACCCTGAGATCTCAGCATACTTTTCACTTTACAGTTTCTGTCGCGTCTCAACAACTGTTAAGACGTTTTTGTGTGGTATCCGCAACGTTGCCGAAACTACTCTGCATGTTTGAATCGGAATCGATAAACCCCATTGATCCCCAGCCGATTTTTTTCGGAGGTCACCTTCACACTCCGCATCCCTGAGCTGTACACCACGACAACGACGACGGCCGCTGGGGATTGCATTGGCGGCCATGAGAGAAGCAGTCGCAAGTGTCAATACAACAGCTATTATGGGTAATGATGGATGTCAAGGGACGGTTGTGATGAGGGGGTGGAAAACCGTGAAGATGGGATGATGGATGTGATGACGATGGTGGTGATGATGATGACTATGATGACGATGATGATGATGATGATGATGATGATGAAGGTAGCTATGCTTAATCAATCGCATCGCGTTAGGCATCAAGTCCATAGCACAAATCATACGCCCCGAGTCCACGAACCACAAGTCCTCAACCAATCACCCGGAGTGCGGAAGTGGTGCTCAACGCAAAATCCTTGGTACCGGAGTTCGAAGCTCTGTGTGAAGGGTGGTCGATGTATCAATCTTCCCACCATTCAACGGTCCTCTGCACCATCGATCTGCGGATGAGGGTTTCGGCTTCAGGACTTTCTTGCTGAGGCCGTAGTCACATAGTCTTTCGGGCTTAGGATAGACTTTCAAGTGGTTTTGGGCTGCATCTTTGCGAGTTTGAGCTTTTGCTTGTCCAGGCCACGGTCACAGCAACTTCCACGGTGTCGACAACTTTCAGCTCTACTTCGAGCTCTTCCTCTACCAGCTCCACCACGGAAAGCTCCACGACATGGACGTCGATTTCCACCTCGACACTGTCCTCGACTTTCTCGTCTTCCTCCTCGACTTCCACTTCGACAAGCACCACGACGACGGTGACCAGCACCACGGTGACCAGCACCACGGTGTCCAGCACCACGCTGAGCAGCACCACGCTGAGCAGCACCACCGTCGCTTGGCTTCTTTTGTCTGAAAACTGGCTTTTGGTCGCGAAGGACTACGTATGTCAAAGGAGGAGTGAGCACCAGCATGTTCCTCGAGTCCTCACCCTGCCCATAATCTCTAAGCCCTTCATCCCCTACATTCCGAAATCCTGAAACAGTAACACCCCCTGGTCATACTCTGACCGCGCCTGGCCTCCAAAAAAAGAGCCAGTCCAAGGAAACCTTCACGGTGCTCCCGGGGCAGTGCCCGCTGCCTGTTGCGGATGCTTCGGTGGATGTGATGGACTGCCTGGGAAAGATCCCGGGGGAGACCTGCGAGGCCGGTAATAGTTTGGGTTCAGGGCCTTTTTGATGTTACAGCACGGAAAATAAGAACAACAATAGTACTTGTAGTAGTAACAATAAAGTAACAACAGCAGTCACATTAGTATTAAAAGAAGTAACAATCATAGTGGCCCTAAACCCAAAACACGGAAGCACCGTCTTGCTGTTAGTTCTGGACTTTGTGGCGAAGCAGATCAAGGATTGTTGATCCCGGCGCAGCCACTGCCACCTTACACCCCTCAACCCTGACTCTAAACCCTGGAACCATCACTCCTCCTGAACCAAAGCTCGAATGTGATTTGAAAGGTGTAAGCCCCAATCGCTGCTTCCGAGAGAGCTGAGCTTTGGGTTCTAGGGGGCTTCTGGGCTTTGGATTTGGGGGTGGGGTCTTAATGCGTATGGCGTTGGTAGACCCCTTGAGCATCGTTCCTCCGCGCGCTCAAGGGGCCTTGTGATCACCGTGCGAAGCCCTCCAAATCTTTCGAAGCGCTTAATGAAAGGTTGTCTGTAGTCTCCGATACACACGTATTTAAGCCCTCATGTCTGAACTCTGCGGGTCTTCAGATTACAGTTGAAGCTTGATTTTTGGGTCCCATGCAGGGTTCAGGGTTTCAGGATTTTCAGTGGTGCTCCGCCCTGAAGGTTGTGTGTGCAGCGGACTATGAGGGCTTGCCGACCACATTGACCTGTGGCCAGTCAGAGGTCTTCGAAGGTGATGTGCCGACTTGCACCCCGGCTGCGCCTGAGCTCCAGGATCTCGCTTCGACCTCGTTCTAGTGCTGGCTGCTAGTGGTGGTTGAGGCAGGATTTTGAGGAGGAGTAGGAGTAGGATTAGGAGCAGGAGTAGGAGTAGTTGTCGTCGTCGTCAGCAGCATTGTCGTCAGTATGGTCAGCCGCAGTAGCGTTGTAAAGACATCTTGTTCGAAGTGATGACGACAGCGGTTGGAAGGCCCTTCTGCGTGACAGAGACGTCTACTCGCTTGCTTGCTTGCCTGCTTGCCTGCTTGCGTGTATTTCTTGTACCTGTGTGGTTGTTGCAACATAGGCACCTGCTACTCTTATGCCTACTACGTCTATAGACGATTGCTGCTACCGTGGCGGTTGCTGCTACTTTGCACTCTCCACCGTGAACTGTCAAGCATCAGCCCATCATGTCAAATCTTTCAGCATTAACGTTGAGAGAGAGAGAGAGAGAGTTCTCACAAGGACTAGGCTCGACGCGACAGCCTTGCGGTCACGAGTGGAGTCTCTACAAGTCTCGTGCTCTAGGGCTGCGCTTCAACACTCAGGCGTCTTCTTAGCGTCAAGCGTCTGTCCCATACCTATGGATTATGGCCATCAGTATTGCAGTTGTCTAGCCTTGGATGTTTCTTTTGCCCAACCTTGCAGAGTCCGATCGGTACCTGGCTCCGTCGATCCTCAGACACTTAAGGCAGCACCACGACCTGGACCAGCACTGTCACAACGACCATGACCGTAAAGGGGCGGCGGGCCAAGGGATTTCAGAGCATTGCCTGGTGATTTGGGGCACTGTGGACAAGCTTGACACAGCTCGAGGGGGGGGCGTGAAGGTCTGTGAGTTTTCGGCTTTCATGAGTGAGCATGGTGCCGAACTGGTTCCCTGGTTTGTTCAGCCTGCGCAACAGGAAGCTCCCTGCTACGGCCCTTGCAGAAGGAGGGCTTAAGCTGCAATGCATGCTCAAATTAGCAAATCGGAATCGTCTGGACCCTGAACTCTCACCCCTGACCCCTAAACTCCATCCATACGACCTTATCGAGAAGCGTAATGGTCTTATTCCGTAGGGTTCCTTGTTAGAGTTCCAGTATCAAATACCCATAAGGCACCGACATAGGCTCTACACAACCTTATAAGAACCCTTAGAAGGAACCCTCAACCCAAATTATTGCAGCAATTATTGACACCCGTAAATTTCCAGGACGCAGCTGGTCCAGTGTAGTGGTGGTCTGCCTTTGGGGCGAGGCATTGCGGCTCGGCCCTCCGCAGCTTCTTCTTCCTGTGCTTAGGGTTTCTGGGGTTCAGGCTTCAAGGTTTCAGGGCTTTTTTGGCGTGGGTTTTGGGATCTTATGGTTTTTGGGTTTAGGGTTTAGGGTTTTGGGATTTTATGGTTTTTCGGGCAACACCTGAACCCATACCACCCGGCTTCCTGAAGCCGAGGTTTCGGCTCTGAGTCCTAGGCACGCAGGATTGAGCCCTATAAACCGCGATTCTGAGTCCTTTGAACACCCTTGCAAGCCAATGAATAACCTAGCCCCACTAACTCCTTTAGCATAGGAAGCATAAAAACCCTATGAGCCGCACCCCAACACCCTTAAAAGCCTTGAGCCCGCAGGGAGCTCTGCGCCCATTTTGCCCAGGTCAGCAGGGATTGCCCTGGCAAGGCCAATGGGCAGACCTGCGAGGCTGGTGGAAACACAAACTTCGACCCGTTTCGGGCTCTTGGGGTTCGGGGGATCTTGAGGGTTTAGGGTTTAGGGTTCGTGACGGTTTAGGGCTAGGGTTTAGAGTCTAGAGTTCTTGTGAGGGTTTTCTGGGTTTACCGGGAACGCTTTTGGTTTAGATATGGGGGCTCCCGTGTCGTCTTAGGGCTGTGCGGGGTGAGAGGGATGTGCGGGGGGTTTCAGTTTAGTCCTAAGTCCTAAAGTATGAGCGCTTTTAGGCGTTTTGCTTTTCAGGCAGGCAGGAAGGTTTCAGCTCAGAATTCCGTGCCACTCCCTTGGTCCCTTCAGAGAATTCTGCGAGTCACCCTCTTCCTTTGTGCTTATTTCCTCGGGTCGTACTTACAATTCAAGTCTTTCAAAGCTTTGTCTAGTCACTTCCAAACACAACCCCTTGCCGTCCGCTTTTGCTACAATTACAATGCTGCACCCCGAGGCTCCGTTGCAAGACTTCCGGCTCGTTTTTTAATTTTGAAAACCTTCACAGAACCCTTGTATCTAGGACATTTTCAGGCGGGTAGTTACCGTTATAGGAGCCTTATAGAAGGTCTATGTATTTAAAAGAGGTCTTAAAGAAGCCCTATCTACCCTAAAACTCCTCACCTGTAGTTTCCTGTAAATTTGCAAAAGCCTCCTTGAATCTTATCGAACTCCTGAAACGACCCTAACAGCGAAGGGCTTCATCCTCTTTGCAGGAATAGCTCCCAGAAAGTCGTTTAGGCTTCAGGGTCTAGGGGGCAGGTGTTTAGGGTGTTTGGGGTTTAGGGTTTTTGGGGTTTGGAGGTCTTAGGGGTTCAGGTGCACCGGCGGTTTAGAGCCACTTAGGGGCTAGAGCCCTTGGAATAGCGAACTTGCCAAAGTAACTTCTGTGGGCCGCTTAGTGGAATTATCCTAAACCCTAAACCCTAAACCCTAATGCAAAATTTCCATGGGCCCTTTCTTCGAAGCTTCGGACGCGCAAGGTGCGCTGCGATGCAAGTCTCGGCTTTGAGGGGGGTCCGGTCGAGTCGCCCAGGCTTTTATTGGCTAATTACTTATACCATTTGGGGGGTTTCTTACCAAGGTTTAAAGCATAATATAACCCAAAACGTTATATGGTTCCTTATTGTAATTCAAGCATTCTATAACCCAAAACCGTATGGTTCCTTACTGTATTCAATGTATAGTAATTATAACCCAAAACCTTATGGTTCCTTATTTTAATCAAAGCATAATCCCGTCTTTGGGCGTTTATGCGTTCAGGCTTTGGGTTTGTTGCCGCATATGCCTCGGGTTTCGTGGCACCGGAACGGACTCTAGAATGTCGCTCCCGGAATGTATCTGTTCGGTAGAAACTAATCTATCTCTTATCATCGAAACAGGTGATGGTACTCCTCGTAGATTGCGGTTACGAGTTCTGGTTTCTAAACTGCGTTCTGCGTCCAGAGGAGGGAAGTTCGATTGGGGCTGAGCCGTGAGCCCCAAACTGCAAATCCCGAACCCGTAGACCATAAAACCTAAACTACTTAAATGTTGAACCCAAGGCCATGCATGTGGGCCTCCAACACAAGCAACGAGCCCGAACCCAAAACCGCAAAACCTAAACCCTAAACCCCAAACCCTAAACCCTAAACCCTAAACCCTAAACCCCAAACCCTGAGGCCTCCAAATTTCCCTCAGCTCCAAGCCGAGGTATGTGTGCAACCCAAGCACAGGGAGCTTCGATGGGCCGGGACTTCAGTGCATCTCGGCGGCATTTGTCGTGTATGGGTAGTTTCTAAATAAGGGTCCCTTTTGGGGTCCTTTTTATAAGGGTGCCGTACTATATTGGGGACCCAACAACGGACCCTAATTTAGAGAACTGCCCGTATTGCGGTTCGTAATATGACATCACCTATACTATCATTGTTGTTGCTCTTCTTCTTCTTCGTCCTGCCTTGCCTCTTCTTGTTACTATGATTACTGTATGATTATGATGATGACTTGTATTTTGATTGCTATTACTATTATTCTTTGTATCTTAATTTTATCATTCTAGTTATTATTATTAGTACTGTACTGTTGTGATCATTAGAATTGTTTGAACTATTTCAATTATGATGATGATGATGATGGTGATGATTTGTTATCATTATTACAGGTTCTTAAACGCCTGCTTTGGCCTAATGCTGTTGGGTTTATGCTTGCCTCATCTAGAGGTATGCATGGTCGAGTGGATTTGGTGTGGGTCTCCAAACTGCCGCGCTCTGGCGAACGAGAAACAGCACCCGCACCCCCCCCGCCCCCTTTTCAACATCTCCCGACCTTACTCCCTCGCCTGTCGTCTCCTCGTTTCCGGTGCATTCTGTAGCCGTAGCCCTTGACGGTGGTTTGGAGTCTGCTCATAAAGCACTGCACCTCGCCCTGTTCCCTTTTCTTTCCTACGCCCTATGAACCGTAAACACAGCATCCCCAAGGCTTGAACCCTACTTGGAGGTTCGTGGGACTTAATAGGTGCAGTTATAAGTACCTTAATTTAGGGTTATAAGCTATTATAAGTGTAGTTACCCTATTTATAACCCTAGTTACGAAGTCCCATGAACCTTTAAGTACCCCCCCGGAAACCCCCAGCCCGCTTTCTGGAAGCCACGTCGAACTTCTTGGCAAGAGCTCGCCGACTCTTAAATGTTGGCCGCAGATGTTTTGGCAGCTTCATAGTGCGAGTTTGAGAGCCCCAAATGTTTCAGTTTTCAGATCTTGGGGTTTGGGGGGTTGAGTTTGGTGTGTAGGTGTTGAAAAGCGGCTTTAGAGGGCAGGGTCTAAGGTCTACAGGCTTTGCTGAGAATTCAGGTTTTAGGATGAGGATGTCCTTGCATGTATATACGAGCCCGGGTATCCTAAACCGAGACCGGAGTCCTATTCTAATGACGAAGGCCCCAAGCCTCAAAAACCCTACGTTTTTAGACCCTTAACCCTAAACTCTAGACCCTGAGCCCGGTATGAAACAAAGCCGAACGAGTAAACCCTAAACCCTAAACCCTAAACCCTAAACCCTACTTCGGAACCAGAAGGTTTCCTCCCGAGCTGCCCGACGGATGCGCTGCCAGCGTCCCTGGACATCGCAGACTGCGACAACACGGAGCGGTCCCAGAGAGCCCGACGTAGCCCCCAAGTTATAGATTTCTATAAGTCTATAAGGTAATCCCCAAAAGGAACTACTATGGGGCCTATGGGTATAGGTTATAGACTCCACTCCAAGCATACTCTTTCGTCAAGATGGATTGGGCTCGGATCTTTTTGTGGTTGAGGGTTTTTGTTGACAGGGGCTTCCAAAAATCTGAGGATAAAGTCACAAGCGTTCTGAAACTGTCCCCAAGGGGGTTTCAAATAGCGTCCACTCAAGGGAGGTGGGCATGGCCGATCCAACTACAAGCTTTCGCCTTGGTTGGGGTAATGTAGCGGCCTCAATAATTACCTATACTATTTTGGGGGTTCCTTGTTAGAACTATCGAATAATGGGCACCAGAACCTTATTCTAACTATTTAGGCCCCTATATCATCGGGGTTGGGAGTTTCGAGGTTTGGCGGTTTCGGGTTTCCGAAAAGGATCCCGCAGGTAGGGCACTAAGCCATCGAACACCTTTGCGAATTATTTGGGGTAGTTCGGATCTTTCAGGCTGAGGACTTTTTGACTTCTTCCGAGACTGGTTCGAAGTTCAGGCAGCTTTGCTCCATCCCACATCCAGAAGCCCTTCATCAAATCTGCACAAGCAACCGTAAACGCAGCCCGCCAGAACACATCCTCTCAAAGCCCTTTAGCAAAAAAAAGCCTGGGCTCCTTCTCCTTCTCCAAACCTTAGTCTGCGAGGAGCTTGGCCAAATCTGCTTCGTCCGCTGCCCGGCCGGTTGGGCCGGTACGGAGGCTTCGGAGAAAGCTTTTGAAGCACTTTTGGGTTTAAGATCTTCATGAACGGCCTTGTCCGGGTCTTGTATCAGGGCTTTATGGGGTTTCGGGTTCAGGGTGAAGTAAGGTTTCAAGCATGAGGGTCCCTAAACCCTAAACCCTTCAAACCCTAAACCCTACGCCGCTACGCCCTAAGAGCCCCAGATGCACACCCCAAACCCCGTTTAACCTGAAACCCGGGCCCCACACAAACCCAGGCGGCCTAGACCCTAGGTTCTAAAGCCTAAACCCTCCCTAAACCCTAAACACGTAAGCCCTACACCCTCAAACCCCAAAAGCCTAGGTTCTAAATCCCAGATGCAGGGTCTAGGGGCCAAGGCCCTGGATAAGGCCTTGGGAACCAGTTTTCGGCGGCACCCGACACACCAGTCTTAAAGGTAAGGAGTTTAGGCCTTGAGATTCTGGAGTTTAGAGTTCGAGCCTTTAAGAGCTAAAGGGCGTTTAGAGCTGAAGATTGCGCTTTTGGGGGCTTCGTGTGCCAGAGATGCGGAGGCGGTATACACCTGCCAGCTGGATGGCAGCTTCGACGGGACGGAGCTTCTTGGAGTGGTGTGCGGGTTTTGAGTAGGTCGAATTTGGGCTTCGGGGGTTTTGGGCTCAGGGTTGAGGGTTGCTCAGCTTTCAGGCGTTGACTCACTTGGTAGAGTTTTATTTCCGCGACGTCGACACCCCGAACCCAAACTTCAACGAAGCCCCCAGTCACTAATTCATACGGAGGCTTGAAAGATTACTGGTACTGTTCCTTAGGGCCCCTTTGGTTGGATACCCCCAAACCCTATTCTAACAATGTTTTGGCACTCATATTACGCCTGAACCCACCATTGCAATCCGCAGTAGACTTTCCGAGGCCCGTCTGCCAAAGGCTGGTCTGCAACACGGATGTGCTTCCGCGGCTTGATCGCCTGGGTTTGGTTTTCCTCCGATCCTTAGAGTTTAAGGTTGAGGTTTGGGGTAGGGAGTTTTGGGGTACGGGACCGAGGAGCGGGTTTCAGGGTTTCATGTTTTCTGCATCGCCAGTGAGGTGTGGATTTCAGACCTTGAGCACTCAGACCGAAAGCCGCAGGCCCTCAACGATCTACCGCCGCAAACTCCAAAAACCCGGAGCCCTGAGGTATAAGGTGCCAACCAGAATCAAGGTCACACCATGCGATACTGCACTTTTCAACGGGGTGCTACGTCCGGCTTGCAAAGCCTTACAGTATGCACTCCTGGTACACACCGCGCAAGCCACCGTAGAGATCTGATGATAATCTGAAGCGCTGAAACTGCAAGTGTTCTAAGGCCGAGCCCTAAGCGTTCGACCTGAAATCCGCTCGACCTGAAACCCTAATCTCCTAAGCCCGAAGTCCGAGGCAGGGACCTGGTTTCGACACCTCTTCCTGCTTGGGCACACAATCGGGTGAGTCCTGCAACGTGACGTGGCGCCGGAGGTTTGGCATAATGAAGAGGGCCTGAATAATTGGCAGGAATATCCCCTGAACTCACAATTCCTGTGTAGATATTCTGCAACAAACCCCGAAGCCAGGTTTAGGGTACCTCTTGAGATAGAAAGGTTTAGGGTTTAGGGCGTTTGCTGTTCTTGCGGGTTCAAGGATGGAAGACCGCCTGGAACAATCAGAAAGCAAAGCTAAAGCTAGAGGGAGAACGAGAGAAAGAACCGTAAACCCTAAACCGAAGACCCTAAAGCTTAAGCTCTCTAATAAACCCTGATCCCAACAACCCCAAACCCTAAATCCTGCACTGGAGGAGGGGTCCGGCTGATCTGCTTGACATGTCTTCCTCCTTTCTCGCCCAAAAATCCCAAAGCTTTCAATGGAGCGAAATCCTAAACCTTAGATCCTCAACCGCAAAGCCTAGAACCCTAAATGCCATAGGGCCATAGCATCTCAGGTGACCTGCGCACGTGGCTACACGGGCTCATCGGCAACCTATGACTGTGGCCTGGACGGCGTGTTCTCAGCGGGAAGCATCGCCGTCTGCGAGCGAAAGGCCCGGGCCCTCAGACGCTTTCATACCTGTTCTTTATGAGGGATCTACAAGGCTTTTATAGGGCTTCTACAGCGGCTCTGGTTTGAGGGTTTAGGGCACAGACTTGGGGGGTTTAGGCTTTTGCCCCCCAACTCCCGCCAATCTCTCGCCAAAAGGCATGCCCCAAACCCTAAACCCTGAACCCTAAACCCTCAACCCCTAAACCCCTAAACCCCTAAACCCTAAACCCTAAACCCCAAACTCCCGCCAATCTCTCGCCAAAAGGCATGCCCCCTGCCCGCTTCAATGCTGGGAGATCCCGGCTTCTTCACGGACTGCGCCGGCGCGCGGCACGGCGACACCTGCATGGCCAAGTGCAACCCTGGCTACTCCGGGACCCTGGGTCTGCAAAAGGGTTTGGGTTTAGGGCTTAGGGTTTAGAGGTTTAGGGGTTTAGGGTTTAGGGTTTGGGTTTTAGGGTTTAGGGTTTGGGTTTTAGGGTGGGTTACAAAAAGGGTTACTACAAGGGTTACTTTAAGGGATCTAGGTTTCTCTAGACTCTAGGGCTCTTGAGCCTTTAGCACGTTTGAGTAGTTCTCTTAATTTCGGGTTCATAAGGGTGAAGTACTATTTGGGGGACCTACAAAGCAACTCTAACTTTGAGAACTACCCATTTCACTTCATATGCCATGGACCTGTTACCTGGACTACAAGGACACTCTGAATCCCCACTACGATGAGTAAGCATTAGATGTGGGTGGTTGTCAAAATTATGGTCCCTTTTTGGGTCCTTATTATAATACGGCACCTATGATTTAGGATACCCCCAAAAAGGACCATAGTTTTGACAACTACCCATGTAAACCCTGCACCTTGAGTCCGAATCCTGGCCCACAGCCTACAAGCCTGCAGCAATGAGCCGCACTCAAATCCGAAGCCCGAAGTCTCAAATCTACACCCGAAGCCGGAAGCCCTAAAACCCAAGCACTTTAGGGTTTAGGGTTTAGGGTTTCCTGAAGTCTGAAAAGTCCTAAAAAATGCAATGCTAAGAACCCAGGACTCCCGTCCAACAGCGCTGCGACGATGGTGAGTTTGCCACCGGCAGGGACATCTCGGGTTTGGGGCTTCGGGGTCTTTAGGGTGCTTAGGTGTTTTAGTTTAGGGTTTAGTTAGGGTTTAGAGTTCAGGGTTTAGGGTTTTAGTGTTTCAGGGTCTAGGGTTGAGGATGCTAGGGTTTCGGGTGTTGTTCGATTCGGGGTTTAGGTTTTAGTGTAGGTCTTAGTCTTGAAGGTTAGAGGTTTAGAGTTTTGCGACTCTCGGTTGTGGAGTATAAGATCTGAGGTTGCGGAAGAGGAGGTGGGGGATTGAGGTTTCGAGGGTTAGGGTTTGAAAGTCTAGGTTTAGCATTTGTGGTGGGTTTAGTTTGTTTCTTCGGTTCAGGGTTGTGTAGCCCTAAACCCTAAACCCTAAACCCTGTATTCTGCAGGACATCAACTGCACCGCTTTGACCTGCAGCCTGGAGGGAGTCTCCATCGGTGTCGGCGTCGCTGTGGGCAGCTGCATCTTGCCCGCATGCGGCGCTTGGGTTCAGGGTTTGGGGTAATGTAGGAAAAATTACTTCAAGTAGAATGAGAGCCCGTCCCGATCATACGTACAGTATAGCCCTAAACCCTAAACCCTAAACCCTAAACCCTAAACCCTAAACCCTAAACCCTAAACCCTAAACCTACACACAAAACCCTGTTCGATCTAGTAGCCAGCTCTCTCAAGTCCAGAAACCATAGCCGAAATCCTAGACGCAGTCACGGTTTAAGATTTAGGGTTTGGGGTTCACTGTGTAGAGGTGTTTAGGCACTATCAGAATCAGGGCTGAGAGATATCCTGTTCGTGGTGAGTTTTTCCAAGATCTCTGCAACAAGAACATCCAGATTGTGTTGCGAGCGATCGAAGGACCTCGAATTTCTTATGTTGTAGGGGGAAGCGCGAGGCGACTGATGTGCTTCCTCGGATCTACACCTTGCTGCAATGTGAAATAACACAGGGATGTTCGGCCCTGATTGCTTCGCTCCGTGCCACCCCGGCTGATCTTCACGAGAGGTTAAAGCGGTCGCCAACTTGTGCCGATGACGTTGCTGGATAGGGAGGATGTTGGCTGGGAGCGGTATGAGCGGTACTGCCTCTTGCCATGGGCTGCAGCTCGCCGCTCTGCTCGTGTGGCCTGCACGCCTGGTTGCTACGGGTGGCGCTCACCGCTGCATGTGGTGCAGTGTGAAACGTGTGGCGGCTGATGTCGATGATGTCTGCTGCGAGCTGCCTATCATCTTTGTGGGCTTGGTGTGCCGAGTGAAAGGTACCACGGCTGATGCTGATGATGTTCGCCCGCTCTCACTGGATGAACTGCAGAGTGACGAGGGCATTAGTAAAGGTGGCTTGGCTCGTCTAGCCGTGGGTGAAAAGCATCCCAGTTGATGCCGTTTGGTGCTCGCAGCTCGTGGTGTCTAGGAAGGTGAAGCGTGCCGATGAGGCATGTTGCCCCATTTTCTGCTTTTGTTTTATCAATGCAGGGGTCATTGCAACCTGGATGATGAGGATGTTGCACGCTGCTCGTGGTGCGGGGGTTCCGTTGTCTAGCCGCAGCATGCAACGGCACAGGTTGAAACTTGGTGCGGCTGATGTCGATGATGCTTGGTGCCTGTGCTGCGTGCCACAACCCGAACGAGGCCTGATGCCGATGATGCTCGTGGCTGCTGGTGCTTGGTAGGGGTCGGCTAGAATTGACGATTGCATGCTTCGCCTGGCGCCCCCAACTGCTCGGATGACAAATCCAGCCCGTACTGGAGTTACTCGTCTAATCTTCGGATGCTCGGAAAAAGACCCCAAGCCTCGTAATTGAGCGACATGCTTGAACTCTGCTCAGGATCCCTGTCTAGTTAAACGCGAAGTCTTGAATCACAGGGATATTTTTCTCAGCAGCGCTTACCTTAGGGAGCTGATGCTCAGGTGCCTTTTTGTGCCCTTTTTGGAAATCCAACCTCCTCCCTCAGTCCTGAACCCTAAACTCCCTAAACCCCTTAACTCCTAGCTGTCTCTTTTTTTGGCTCTAAACTCCGTAAACCCCTTAACTCTTAACTGTTTTGTTTTTTCGCTCGAAGCTCCCTAAACCCCTCAACTTTCAACTGCTTTGTTTTTGGCTCTAAACTCCCTAACCCCCCTTAAATCTCTACTGCTTTTTTTGGGGGGATCTAAACCCTAAACCCTAAACCCTAAACCCTAAACCCTAAACCCTAAACCCTAAACCCTGCGTAGACCAGGCGTGGGAGCGACCACGGGTCGGAGCTGCGAGCTCGCGTGCGCTCGGGGCTATGACGGCGTGGGCCGCTTGGACCGAGAAGAGGGAGGTTTAGGGGTTAGGGGTTTGCGGGTTTAGGGTTTAGGGTTTTGGGTTTTGGGTTTTGGGTTTAGGGGTTTAGAGGTTTAGGAGTCATAGAAGGGTTTAGGGTTTAGGGTCCGAAGGATTCTGACCCGGACAGGTGCCGAGACTCCCTTTGAACTTTGAACTCTTCGGGTTCCTACCGCCATTCACGACTGTTGCCTTGCTAGAGCGCCATGTTTAGGGTTTAGGGTTTAGGGGTTTAGGGTTTAGGGTTTAGGGTTTAGGGAGACTCCCAGCGCCTTGTATACCCTCAGCCTCAAGCCTAACTTGCACATGATCCCTAGAGGATCCATGCAAG
The DNA here is from genome assembly GCA_905221635.1 of Symbiodinium sp. CCMP2456. Classification (NCBI taxonomy): domain Eukaryota; class Dinophyceae; order Suessiales; family Symbiodiniaceae; genus Symbiodinium; species Symbiodinium sp. CCMP2456. Next base: position 39,610 of record CAJNDV010015535.1, on the reverse strand, counting down.
ACCCTGGAACGCGTTGATGATACGTTTTCAAATCCCATGACCCTATGCCCGAAACCCTTGTTTCGCGTAACTTCCGTGTCCCGCTTTTTCTTCTCCGTGGCAGATGTGCAAAAGGAGCTCAATTTACCTGGAGCTCCGCAGGGAGCCTCCTGTTCGATTGAGCAGAACCTTCTTCAGGTATAGGCTCATGGGCTTAGGGGCTGCTCATTTAGGGCTCAAGGTTTGTATAGGGACTATACTATGACCATAACCCTAAAGCCCCTAACGGCTGCCGTCTTTTTTACCCCACTCCGGATCGTTTCACTTGGTCACTATTGGCCTTGCGCAGAAAAGATTTGGCCGCTTTGGATTTCGGGACGAGGATATTTCGGTCTAGGACAGCCTTTGGTCGAAGATTCAAGGACCCTCCAAGTACCCTCAAATAGGGGTATATGGTTCCAAATTAAGGGTATTTAGGGTCTAATAGAGGGTAGATGGAGGGTCTAGGTTGTGGTGCTTCGCAACCCTACAGCCACAAGTTGCAGACTAAATAGAAAGTTAATGATACGCAGCAGTGTAGCTAATTCCCACAGCATTAGCAGCACTGACACACGGATGACCAAGTCGTAAAGCGTACTCACATATATTGAATCATGACTGCTGTAGTTGCCATCGCTGAAAATGACATCTTCATCACCAACATTCACCAACGGCTAAACCCTAAACCCTAAACCCTAAAGGTCGCGTGTCTCAAGATGCACACAGCCCTTGCAACGGTGCCCTTAAGCGACGCTCCTCAGTCCGACGCAGCCAGAGATCCACAAAGCTGTGCCTTCAGCCGAAGTAGGTCGTATCATGAGGGGTACCCCTCAAAGGGTACCCCTATATAACGGTTTAGGGTTTAGGGTATAGGGTATAGGGTCTGTTATTGGGTAGTAGTAGGGAGACCCCTTAAGGGAGACCCCTTCTGAACCCTACTTTTGGCTCTCTTAAAAGGGGCCTTATTGAGAGAGTCTATATCCCCAAGGGTCCTCCAAATCCTAGCTACCACGAAGCAGGTTCAAGTTTTCACAAAGCCAGCAGGAGCACGAGATGGGATGCTGGGGCTTTAAACCCTCGGCTGGGGGTTTAGAGTTTAGGGTTTAGGGTTTAGGGTTTAGGGTTTAGGTTCCCAAACACTCGAACCCTAAAGCCCACAAGCCCACAGCGTCCTTACGCCCTAGTCCAAAACATTAGAATCCTAAAGCCCACAAGCCCACAAGCACTAAACGCAACAGCCCCCAAACCCCTCAACAAACCTTGATTATTATACTACAACTATAATTAGAAGGAACCCATAAGGAACCCCCCAAAATATTATTGGCAGTTATTTAGGCCCCTGCATGAAACAAAAAAACGTCGTTTCCATGGCCTGCTCTCCGACGTCAGCTGCGCAAGTCTGAGGCCTGGGCTTTGTGGGTGTTACTCGGTTGGTTTTTGGGACATTTTTGATTTTCCCTATTTGGGTTTATAAGGGACCCTTTATGGTTTTTGGGGACATTTTTTGATTTTCCCTATTTGGGTTTATAAGGGACCTCTATATATAAATATGTTTCAGAGGGTTTAAAGGCCAACACAGGTAAGGATTGTTCTCAAGGTCCTTGCAAATGGCGGGGTGGTTACCCATAGGATCCATAGTAGTTCCTGTTTGGGATTACCAAGAAGGATTCTAAATGCAAACCACAAAAGAAACTACAATGGAGCCTGTTGTTAAGGTCTGGAGTTTAGGATTTGGGGTTGTTCCGAGTGTCGCTTTGAAGGCTCGTTTGGGATTATGAGGCTTACGCATTGTTTATAGGCAGGGTGTGGTAAGGGGTTTATGAATTTCAATGAGGCTTTATGGGTTGTTGTGCAAGTCTATGTAAAGGAAAATCCGTGTGAACTACTTAACAGATGTTTCAACGGGAGATCCCCACCGGCGCGGGACGTGCACGAGGGAGAATGGGAACCTCTCTATGGTGGTCCCTTATCCATTTGCTTCCCAGGACCTTATCTGGTTCGTGTTGGATAGAATTTACATGCTTGTTATAATAAAGCCCAATAAGGGTTCAACATGATCATTTTCAATATAGCCCCAACAGGGAACAAGTTCTAGTTAGGGCCCTAGACCGTTTAAATAAGCAACGCTTTGTTATGATATTGGAGTCTTTGGGTGACGGAGGTGTGGATGGGGTTCAGTCAATTCAGCAGGTGGCTATTCTGCGCCCACCAGGCAATCCCTGGTGATGGGACAACTACGACTGCACTTGATAAACCTAGGGCAAATATATGTTATGAGGGCCTGGAGAGGGTTTTGGTGAATTGATAAAGTTGGACCCCGGAGCTTAACTTGGAAAATCTAGATCTCCGAGAAGGCAGCCGCAGAAGGGAAGGCACGCGCCGCCGAAGCCCGTGTGTGCACGTATCCCTGCACGAGGGCAACCTCTTCCCTCACTCTATATGTTTAGATGTAAAATCATATGATATATGTATACATACATGCATACATATACATATACATATACACATACATATACATATACATATACATATACATATACATATACATATACAGATACATTACAGGTGTATATATATATATATGTATACACATATACATACATCTACATATACATAAACATATACACATACATACATACATAC
>CAJNDV010015535.1:18369-32831 GCA_905221635.1 Symbiodinium sp. CCMP2456 | reverse complement strand
TTTGGCATATGGGTATAACGGGGTTTTGGGGATATGGGTTTCGGGATTTTTTGGGCTAAGATTTGGGCGCCGAGTTGGCGAAATGGTTCCATAGGTTAATGGGGCAAGGTGTCCCGTAAGTGTAGGTACACCCCCTTTGTCAGCACCTGGGTCATTTAAGGTACGGCTTGAACATGCCCTAAAGCTGCAGCCCAAAACTTGATCCAAAACCTGAAGCCTAAACCAGAAGCCCCTAAACCCTAAACCTAAACCCTAAACCCTAAACCCTAAACCCTAAACCCTAAACCAGAAGCCCCAAAAACCCTAAAAGCCCGAAACGGTGCAATCCCTGAGCCCTATAATAATAATAATGAAAAACTAACAATCCGAGCTCTGCCTTTCGAAGGCCAGCCGCAACCTTGACGTGCACTGTGGAGGGTTCTTTCGTCGGCGTGGTGCCAGAAGCAGCTCGGCTGATGTACTTAAACTCTTCACTGCGAGCTTTTGAAGGGTTCTTTGAGACTTGCTTGAAGGCTCTGTAATTTCTTCAAGAAGGGCTTTCAAGATTGTTACAAGGAGTTTAAGGGGTTCTTGGAGGGATCTCTTTTCGGAGTTCTTCGAGGGCTCTTTCAGGTGACATCAGCCGAATACATCCGAAGCATTGCGATGGACTTGGATTGTTGAAGTCTTGGGGTTAATGTTCAGGAGTCCAGAAGTAGAGGCTGCAAGCTGTATGCCCCAAGTCCTGCATACTGTAAGCACCCCCCCGATACCGGAACCCTGAACCCGAAACCCTAATGGAAAAAGATTTCAACCCTAGAACCCGAAAGCCAAAGCTGCTCTACAGGCTCGTTTAGCAGCCTGTTAAACCGGAATTGCTGGAGCAATGCGAAGCAACCATCCTAACTTTCTCTGCTAATTGAAGAAGAGTCTAGTTACTCAGGTCCCAGGCCAGACTAGGGATTTCGACTCTGAAAAGGGTGTAGGTTGAGGGTTTCGGTTTAGGGCGTCGTGCTTAGGGTTCCGTTGGTGCCGGATCTTCGCTGGGGCTTCTGCTACTAAGGCTTACAGGTTCGGACCGCAGGCATGGCGCCACACAAGGCTTTGGAGGCACAGGGAAGCAGGGATAGCTGCTCGATCTCTTCTCAGAGCCTCTGTCTTAAATCCAAGGCCGCAGAGGCGACCTGCCCAACGCCGGACTTCGGCAATGGCACCGCAAGCACCTGTGCCGGTCGAGCAATAGGCGAAGAGTGCTATGCTTACTGTCTGCCGCTGGGCCGTTTTAAGAGGTCACGGACTCTTGGAATCGAACCTTCAGGTTTGCGCAGGCAGGGGTTCTCAAGTCTGGCAGGGATGGCTTCAGGGTTCATGGTCATGGTAACAAGGAGGGGGTGATGCTGCTGCTGGTGATGGTTCTGACGATGATGATCGCGAGATCGATGCGGTGGTGGTGGTGGTGGACAAAGATGGGGAATGTCGTTGCCCGTGGCGTGATGACTTTGAGGACTATGGCGGTGACGATGGTGATTTTGATGATGAGGCTGCTGTTGATGCTGATGGTGGGGATGTTGCCAGATATTGGTGTTGGCCGTTCGTAGGACGAGACTGCGGTGATTGATGATGGCGCTGATGACGGTGGTGAAGCTGCCGCTGTGGCTGATGATGATACTGGTGATGCGAGTAGTGATGAACAAGGCTGACGATGCAGAGGCAGCACAAGATGCAAAAAGGACGTGAAAACACCACAATCAGACCCATCTTCATGCCGATGGTGCCTAAACACAGAGTTTTCCTTACATTCCAAGCTGTATATATGAGATTCATCGCAGGAATAGAAGGAACAAGTGTCCGGAACCTTATGTGGGGTACCAGAAAAGGCCCACAACTAGCCGCAGCGGTAGATATCCGAAGCCCAACAACCCTTCAAAACAACGCCACCGAGCTCCTTGTTAGGGCTAGCCAGAAGGGCGCCAGAGTCTACAAATTCCAACTGCAGGAGTGGTTTTACTGGGTCTCCGCAGTTGTACACGTGCCTTGGTGTTCGAGGGTTCGGAGATGAGAGATTGGGGCTTTGGGATTGAGGCTTGGAGGGTTGACGGATTCCAAGATGAAGGACTTGGGTCGAGGGGTGCGAGGCTTTGGACCGGGCGATGTAAGGATTTCGGGACTCAGGAGTCTATGCTTTTAGAGAATCAGAGGTCAGAGTTCAAGGACGTAAAGTTGAGGGAGTAGGCGCTGCTACTACTGCTACTGCTACTGCTACTGCTACTACTACTACTACTAATACTACTACTACTACTACTACTACTACTACTACTGCTACTGCTACTACTACTGCTACTACTACAACTTCTGCTGCGACTGCTACTTCTGCTGCTGCTGCTACTACTACTTCTGCTGCTGCTGCTACTACCTCTGCTGCTGCTGCTACTACTACTACCACTACCACTACCACTTCCACTACTACTACTACTACTACTACGACGACGACGACGACGACTACTACTACTACTACTACTGCCACAACAGCAACAACAGCAACAACAGCAACAACCACAACAGCTGAAACAACAACTACTACTCCTCCTACTGCTACTGCTACGGCTACGGCTAGGGCTCCGGCTGCGGCTGCGGCTTCGGCTTCGGCTGCTGCTCCTGCTGCTGCTGCTGCTGCTGCTGCTGCCACTGCTACCGCTACTGCTTCTGCTACTGCTTCTGCTACTGCTTCTGCTACTGCTACTGCTACTGCTACTGTGACTAGCACCACTGCGACGACGACGACGGTGATGGCGATAACATAGTGGCGACTCACAGGAATCAGCAGCTAAAAAACACATCATCATCATCAGCATCAGCATCAGCATCAGCATCAGCATCAGCATCAGCATCAGCATCAGCATCAGGATCATCATCGCCATCGTCATGACGATCATGACATCATCACCATCATCGTCATCGCCATCTTCATCGTCATGACATCATAATTGTCAGCATCATCGTCACCATCATCGTCATGATCATGATCATGATGATCGTCATCATCATCATCATCATCATCACACCCACGACCATGCCCGTCACCGTCACCATCAACATCACTCACGAGGATCATCAGGATCGTGATCATGGTAATGATGATGAGGATGATGACGATGATGATCATCATCACCTTGGCCGTCATGGTCATCACCATCACCATCATCTTGATCGTCATCATCATCATCACCACCACCACCATCAGCATCATAATCATCACCTTAATCGTCATCTTCATCCTCATTATCATCTTCGTCCTCATCCTCTTCCTCCTCCTCATCCTTATCCCCTGCTTTTCATCATCGTCGGCATCATCGCCACTCCAATGCCCTCAAATCCGACCCCCGAGAAAAGCACACGCCTGCAGCCAAGATCTCCCGTTCAGCAGTTAGTTCGCACATGGTTTCCCGCACGAGTCCTTTTGGGAGTTTGAGAGCCTACGAAACCTGAATTATAGCCCCCAGCAAGACCTAGACGCATTAACCCTAATTGTAAGCTCCGAAAGGTGCGTTGCAAATGCCACGACCGGGATCATCGATGTGCAGCCAAGTGCTGCTGACATCTCCTGCACGCCGGAGGACGCCCGGGTTTAGTGACGCTTGAAGTTTATCTGCAGTGGGCAGTGTGGGAGGAGTTTTGGATGCTTCCTTATGATCCTGTACAGTTGCCTATTTGGCTTTCTGAGGTCGTCAGCCTACAAACCGGTAAACCCTTGAGGGCGTAGGGTTCGAGGCAGGCGCGGAGGCGTAGGGGATAGTTGTAACTAGTAGATGCTTATAGTCCCGAAAACAGTTCCAGTGTAACAGGGTCTAGGAGGCAGGGTTGAGGGTCTAGAGTGCACGTAGGGTTCGGGATTTGGGTAGTTGGGGTATCGGCTGTAGGCTTCATGTCCTCATTTCGGAGGCCGACCGACGACTGTCGCTGACGGCAGCAAGGCGTTTGTCAACGCCCTGTGATGGAGCCTCCATGAACCGCGGCTTCGAGAGGGGTTTTAAGCTTATTGTAGGAGCTCATAATCACAATGGTCTTGGGATATTGTATTGCTGGGTCCAACGGGGCAGTTTGGGACTCGCCCACCCTGTCCGTCCCCAGAGTTTCCGCAGGGTTCTGGCTGGACGCTTTGGATTGTAGGGTTCAAATCCACGGTTGAAGCTTTCTGGCGTATCTATGCCATGCTAGTTCTTGGGTACATTGTTGCTTCCAGCCCAGAATGGCTCGGACCCGAGGCATTGTACGGTTCAGGGTGACAGCCCGTTGATCTGCAAAGCCCTTGCTCTTTGCTCGGTAAAGATGATTCATGCAGGTTACTTCGTGGTCGCTCTACAGGCGGTTCGGCCTTCTTGCAAACATGTGCTGATTCGGCCCGCTCAATACCCCTAAGCCCAACGACGCCAAACCGAGGTGGAACCCGAGTGTCTTACCCTGAACCCTTGAAACCCCCAAAAAGCCAGGAACCCTGAACCCTAAACTAAACCCTAATTCCTAAACCACGCTCCGTGCCCGAATGTAGAGACTTGAGGCCCCAAGTCCCAAACCCAAGGGTCAGCACAACACGCCCGCTAAACCCTTACACCAAATGTTCCCTTCATGTACGATAGTCCCCTTTTGTGGTGACTGTGGCTATGAGGTGGATTTAGCTAACCTAGAGCCGAAACCCAAAGCCCTAACGGCTAAATCCAAAAGCCTGACCTCCAATCAGGACTAACTTTGGCCTCCATTCGGCGGAGTTTGTGCAGCTTGGCAAAAGTCTCCATTCTGCAGCTGCCGGCTTTCACCTTGCATCCCACACCCGGAATCCTGATTCGTAAATTCTAAGCTATGAGTGCTATGACCTGAACCTAATACTTTCTGTCCCAAAGACAGGCGGCTCTAAAAGGGTCTTATGGAGGATCTGTCGCTTGCACACCTCTACAATCACACAGACACGCAGGCGGTCCTCGTATACATGTATTTATTTTTGCTTGGCTACTCGCATTTACCGTTGTTTTCTCCGCTTGTAGGGACATTGCAGGGTGCTCACGGTGTCAAGTAAGCAAATGGAAGTGTTTGGGGTCGAGGTATACCCGGGGGTTCGCGGACGGTTGTGGGTTTGGGAGCGAGGATTTGCCGGACTGGATGCTTGAGGTGGCTAGGGCTAGAGCCAGAACCCTAAAGCCTCATTTTGCGGGTGTCTCGGGTTGAGGGAGAAGTAGTTGCAGTGAGTGCGAATCTTCAAGTATTTTCGGAGCTGGCACCTGTTGTTTTCATCGTGAGCTTAGTTGAGTTTTTGTGCAAGAACTTTGGTCTTGGTGTTGGGTCGAGGTTTTGGGCAGGTTTTGGGGTTCGGGCTGTGGGTTTCGCCTTGAAGGGCGGCATTTGGGGTGTCGTTTCGGGCGCAACGTCCCAGGTTTCCTTTCCGAATACGGCTTGATTTTTCTGGCTTTCGGCCTGTATGACGTGATCTTACTACCTCAGGCTTGGCTTAGTGCATCTCTTCGAAACCCTGCACAACGGGATCTGTTGAAGGCCGTCCTTACGAACGTTGTACGGCTTGGGGTTCCAGTTCCACTGAGTTGAGGTATGTATCCTGAGAAGACGGGACAGCAATGTACGGGGCCCAGTTCCCAAAAGGAACCTGCGGATGTAAGGCACAGCTGCGATGCGGTGGTGCATGACGTTGCGTGGCTGCAGTTGGGAGTTGGGTCTTCTTCCACAGTTCCGGGTGTATTTTTCGGTGGGCACGGTTTCCATCAGGGTCCCTTAACTTTCGGAAACGCCAATCCATTCGGGTTTCAGGACATTGTTGGTTGTTGCAGGCTACGAGTTCAAGGCCCTTCAAGGGGTTCATGCCGCAAGCAGCGTGGTGAGCACTGGCGTTCTTGCATTCCAGACTAAAGTGACTAAAGGGATTCGGTCGCTGAGCTTGCGCGGCACGCACGGTGGCTTGCAGGGGCGGGTTCCGCGTTCTTTCCGAACCCGAATTCATTGAGAAGAGAATACCATGCTGTTTGTCACTTCCAATTCGACGAACTGCACTTCCGACAGTCCCGTGACCCGTGCGTTCTGAGGGTGCTGTTGGTTGTCTTGGGAGCCTTAGGGATGCTCCTAGACTGCTCATCAGGGTCTAGGGTGTCGTTATTTACAGTCAAGTCGGCGCTTGGCACTCAAATCATACTCCCTGAGGGCCTTGCTTAGGTACCATCAGCCACAAAGGAGTCCCAGTCTGCACACCCGAGTCCACCTTTCGTTGTGGCTCTTTTGCCACCCGCTAGCCTGCTATACCTTGGAAGTGATGGCAGGGGGCTTACACACGCAGACAGCAGTCAGGACGTGTGCATCAGCCATTGTGGCCGCGGCTATGAGATGAGCGGCCACCTGGTGGCAACACTTGCTTCGGGGACCGTCATAGGGGATACTACAGGGTTGGGGAATCAGGAAGTCTAGTGATTGTGCAGTATGGGGTTAACTGGTTTAGTGTGTATGGGATTTCTAGGGCTTCGGATCCTGGACATCAACATATCGTTGAAGGGCAAGCGCCGCCTTTCGACGCCACCCATGGACACGGAATCCCGACTCACTGCTTCCACATTCTGGGTGTTGCCTAGACGTAGTTCCTCGCAAGCCTGGTGCAAACAGGGTAACTATGGCATATTGTACCGCTGAGGCTCTACGGGTTACATTCTCTGCATTCTACAATCTTCCAAAGGCGACCCAACCGTGCTGGTCTGTGACAATGGCACCCTCACCGGTGGCTTCTCAACGGCACTACGCGGATCTGTTACCCACAATCGCACCGCTTCATGTTCTGGGATTGAGGGGTTTGTCGCATGCTAAGAACAGCAAGGTTCGCTAGCGGTAAGAGTCTCTAAACCGATCCTTCCTCGGAGAGAGAGACAGAGAGAGAGAGAGAGAGAGCCGTGAGGAAAAGGTTGCTTGCAAGTATGGTTGCATAGACCAAAGAAGGACCGTGAAGTTACTTGCAATGTGGGTCTCCTTTGTTCAAGTCGGGTTTTGGTTTTAACTACTTGTGCTAGAGACTATAACAGGGGAGTAGTATTGTGAAGTATTTAGAAGGTTTTGAGGTAATCATAGGCGTATCCCTGATGCCAACTCCCGGGGTCCCAGTGCAGCAAAAACTCGCTCTTTTGCAACTCCTCCCCAAGCCCTAAACCCCTCACCTCCTCTAGTCTAAGACAACCCTAAACCCTAAACCTTCAACCCTAAGCCGGTATCCCCAACGTCGGCCGGAACCCTCAAACGATGAAACCTAAAGCCCTTCTCCCCCAAACCTCAAACGCTTATCCCCCCGGCCCCAAAGACGCAAAGCCCGTGAAGACCCATAACCCCCTAAGCCATAAACCCCAAACCTTGAAGTCCTACATAAAACTCTCCATCCCCAAATCTTCAACCACCGCCTTTGCACCGTCAGCCTCTTCTAACTGAGGCTCGACATTCCAGACCTTGAAGTTGTACGCCTTAGAGTTCTATTTCAATAAACGCCCCAGGCCTCACAACCCTAAAGCCTTGTACCATAAAGCCCCGAAGCCTTAGAACAAGCCCCAAGGTGTCTTGCCGACTTGCACACCGTTGCCATGCATCTACGGCGTGCCAAGTGCGCTCGGTGTTGAACACGATTGCCACAATGCCACGCTCCTCGGCCCTGATGTAGGCGCCTTAACTTAATGATTCAGCATAGGGTCTTGGGGGGATATTATACTATGATTATAATAAGTATTGTGATTATAATAAGGAGCCCCCCAAAGTAATATTGGCAGTGACTAGGGCCCTCCCCCCATATTCATTGCACCAAAGGGTTTGGGTTTCGGGTTTCGGGGCTTCGGGGGTTGAAGATCCTGCTCTTCATTCGGGGCCTGGAGTTTAGGGTTTAGGGTTCACGGTTTAGGGTTTAGGGTTTAGCATGCAACGAGAAATCGAAAACTTGGTGCTCAAGCCTTGTCTACTTTGTTCTGCAGCTCGCATGACTCCATACCTCAGGAAACATTTACCTCTAGGTCCCAGACCTCAGAGCAAAATAATCAGCAAGCCACGTTTCCCCCAAGCCCCAAGTGCTAGGCCTAGCTAGACCCTCAACCCGAACCCTCAATCACTTACCCAAGACCCGAGACTCCACCAGGACGGGCGGCAATTGCACAGCAGGTTGCACGGTGGAGGCGCCTGGGTTGTCCGGTTTCGAGTCTCCGGTCTTAGGGCTTCAGCTGCGTAGATCAAGGTTGAGGGTTTACGGTTCAGGGTTCCGGGTAGACCCGAAGTCCCAACCACCATACCTTAGACAGGTAAAAACCCGAACCCCAACCCCTCGAAGCGACTAAATTCCTGCACCTTGAGCCGTGAATCCCCAATGCAATGCTCTTGTCGCCAGGGCTTCGGATATGCTTCCGGTGGAGCCGAGCAGTTCAAGTGTGAAGCGACAGGAGAATTCAACGGCGGCTTTCCTGCATCGTGGGTCGGGTTTCAGGATTCTTTGGGGTTCGTTCAGGGCCTCAGTGTCGGGGGGTTTAGTAGGCACAGTCTTACGGTTTTCGAGCCGAAGCTTTAGGGACTTTCAAGGTTGTATATATATATATATGTATGATTCAGTACATAATATATAATATATAGCATTGAATATATATAATATCTAACATATAATATAGAGTATATAATACATCTAAGAAGCTAAAATATAAAGTAATAGCATATGAAAATATAGTATAATGTAGCATAGTATAATGTAATTTAACATCATATAAAAAAAAATAATAATAATAATAAATAAATAAATAAATAAATAAATAAATAAATATATATATATATATGTATAGAGACTGGGCAAATCGTAGCTCGTAGGGTGACATGTTGAGACTTGCTGGCACCAGGCTGAGGTTCGACCTCTCTGGCATGGGCCCTTTCAAGTACTCTAAATCATGCGGGTTCGTGTTTAGAGTTTAGGATAGCGTGTACGATTTTGGGATTTTAGAATGTGGGACTGCGGGATTGCGGTTCTCCATCCAGTTTTCAGAGAAGTTGGGTTTTGAAGGTTGTCGGGTTTTAGGATTTAGGGTCTTTTGGCTTTCACATGGCTTTATGGCTTCAGGCTCAGGGTTCTAGAGTTTTTTCAACGAAAATCGGGATCCTTCCAACCAGGTCCTGCAAAGGGTTGCAGGCGTGGGGCCAAGTTCCGTGGCCCTCAATACAGATCCTAAAAGCAACAACAAAACAGAATCACAACAATAACAAGTACAATGCCGATAGCTTTAAGAAGCTATATACAAGCAGCAATATTGACCGTGTTGGTAGGAACAATGAGTTGCATTACATATTAACATGAGCCTTTGGCCTTCATGATCTCCAACCAGAGCCAGCACGCAGGCACAATTCCTTCCTGCCAGCGGGTTATGTGCACAGACCTCGTCTTGGATTCTTTGCAGCAGCTTCTGTGGTTCCGGTATGTAGACTAAGCACACCACGATACTGTGGGTACCTGTCACATCAACGCCTCAACCCTAATTCCATTGCTCACTTAGACCCTTGCAAGTTCATCTAGCAGAAACCATCCCAGCCGATTTCGGGTTCGGTCAAGCTGGTTCGGATGATAGGGTTGAGGGACACCTTGTTCCAGCAATTCAGAAAAAGAGGGGCGGGTTCACGCTCGAGGGGGAAAGGGATCCCTCCCCGTTTTGCCTCGCGGCGAGAGAGCGAGAGGGCGAGCAAGAGCTAGAGAAAGACAGAGAGATATAGAGAGAGAAAGGGAGAGGGCGAGTTGATCCCCAAACCCGAAGCCCGAAACATGGCTCTAAGCACTTTTCACCTGAGCTGAGAATGCGAACCTTCAAGAAGCAGCGCCCTTAATGTTGATGTCCAGGCTTCCCCTGTCTTTACAGATTAGTGTAGGCGCCTAAATATAGCTATAGTATAATGGGCTCCAAAACACCATTCTAATTATTAAGGCCCCTACATGAAGTTGGGGGTGGAGGCTCCAAGGATCGAGTTTCTTGTTCCTGATCCGAATTTGTTTACTTTGGCTTTCTGGAGTTTGCTCCCCAGGCCTTAAGCCCCAAACATTCAACGCCGGAGGACCCCTAAACTCCCTCAGACGTCCAAACCCCCCGAATCCAAATGCTCGCGCCCTACACCCTCGGCTCAAAATCCGAGACAAGCCAAAAGTCCCCTAAGCCTGGAAAAACTTTAAAGTAGGACCCTCAACCTGTGCCGCCACACACCCGGAAGACACTCTACACAAATCTTCCAACAACAAGGACTCGAAGGGTTGTTGAAGCCCAAGAGAAGCCGAAGCCAAGGCATCCCGATTTTCGCACAACTGTGTCGGCATGGCTTTCGAGGATCAGCCTTGGCTTGGTGGGATTTCGATGTATCGAAGTTGAAGGTTCAGGGGTTGAAGGGTTTCAGGTTTGGAGGGTTTCGGGTTCAAGGTTTTGAGGTTTTGGGGGTTTCAAGGCTTGCAGGGCAGGGCTTGGGGTTCATTCAGGGTGTAGGTACCAGAAATTTAGAGGTTCGGACAAGGGTTCAGGGTTTGGAGTTTAGGGTTTAGGCTTTGGGATTCCCCGAAGGCCTTAACTCAAGTTTGCTCGACTGCCAGGACACCTGTGGCGTCAGTTGCGCCAAGGGCTGGACCTTGCAAGGCTTTGGATCCCAGCGTCTCGGTCCCCATGGCCTTCGAGGGTTTGGTTTTTGGTTGTTGCGCGGAGGGTTGAGGGGTTCACTCTCTTTGTCTTTTTGTATATTTTCGGTTTGCTCGCACTCGTCTTGTCTGGGGGAAGGGTTCAAGGTCAAAGCAGGTGTCTTGCTGCTTTTCCATTCGTTTTTGAGGTGTTGGGGCAGAAAGCTTTCGAGCATTCGCTTGATCTTCTTTCTTTGTCAGAGGGCTTCAACAGACTTTTGGTGGCGAGTAGTTCTTTGTAAAGTTTATATTCGTGCATTGGTAGACCCTGAAGCCCTAAACCCTAAAGCTTACAGACTGAACCCAAAAATTCCTAGTCTAGGCCCTAAACACTGAGGCCTGAGTTAGTAGCCCTAAAGCCTTAAACCCTAAACCCAAGCCCCGAACCAAGAATCCCTCCAGGCCCTTGGACATCTTTAAAGAAACCCCAAAACCAGAAAACCAAAACCCCGAGGGAGTGCAAAGCTTTGGGGCCATGGGTTTGAGGCGGTATGGTGTTCCGTGTGGTGATGATGACGATGATGACGCTGGTGACGATGATGATAGTGATGATTGTGATGATGATGATGATGATGATGATGATGATGATGATGATGTTGATGACATGTTTTTGAGGGGAGGCTGCCGTCACTCTTCGGACGAATTGGCAGCTAGTATGACCATCATGGTTAGCAGAAGCAGGCTGTATTAAGCCTGGATTGATTTGTTTGGTTTCTGCTGCCGTCCCGTGCTGCCCGCTCAAGGTTTGAGTGCCAGGCCCATGGCAACATCACTGGCATTCTGCCCAATTGCGTGGGCAACCCTTGCAACTGGTCAGCAATGGTTCTTCTTCGGCCTTGCTTAAGCGCAATATCTCTGTGGGTTGATACCTTCTTCCGCAGTCAGGCCCAGTGTCATGCTCCTTCTTTGGAATATGGCCTGTGTATTCGTCCTGCTCAGCTCCTTTCTGTGGGAGAGCGCAGTACCGAAAGCCAAGCATTTGATCCCTTACCCATCCGGCAGGCACTAGACTGTGCGGTGTTTTAAGTGCTCAGGATTTTCCTCGCCCTCTCCTCGCCCGCAGTCCCAATCAAGTATCCTGGAGCCCGAGGATTATCCCGTCTCTGGTGTATTCATTGATGAAGAATCATGTCTGTACTCTTGCCTGCAAGTCCCGCCCACCAAGTACGCTGTATCCCCTCAGCTTATCCCATAGAGTAGCCCGCCTATGGCTTTCTTTGGGGTGGGCATGTTCGAAGCAAAGACCACGGCCCAAGGCCACAGCCCTGATTTCAGCCAGCTTGACTGCCGAAAGACGGCTTTGACCTTCAAATCGTCCGCAAAAGCACGGAACCACTCCTTAACATCCTCGCCAGTCCACCAGTCCTTCTGCAAGAAGCATCCCAAAAACACCGAATTAAATACAAGGGGCTGCCTAATTTACAGTGACAACACCTTGTGGTCTCAGTCATACGAGTACACTGCAATATTGACTGAAGCCTAGTTTAAGCTATCGAGGCCTCTATATATCAGCCTTGACGTTTAGTCTGACCTGTGACAAGGCGAGAACACCATCCCACAGGATCAGGCATTCTCGGGTGAGGCGCGGGGTGGAGGGAGGGGGGGTTTGGCATTTAGGATTGTCGGAACCCGTGTTTCCTGATTTGATTTCTGAAATCGACTTGATCTCGTACGCAAGCGTCTAGTTTTAGAGTTGGCAAGATGTGGATTTCCAGTTTCGCATTGGATTCCCAAGTTCAGGGCCAATCCAAAGGATCCATCCCTGCGAACACAGGAGTTCCAAACCAGGCGCGCCATGAAACACCAGGCCTGAGGCTTCTCTTACAGGAGCCCCGGCCATTTCCAGGCCTAAACCCTTACACCACCCCAAGATCCTGAAGTCCTGTACGTCTACCCTAAACCCGGATTGAAAGGCCCACGCTCGATCACTCCAGGCCCTGCCTTTTGAACATCGGATGTCTGTGGGGATCATGGGGGAGTTTGAGTTCGGAACCAAGGCCCCAAAGCCTGTGAACAAATCGCGGTGCCTGTGAGGACTGTGATGGATTGACTACCGGCCTAACCTGCATCTCGCCAGACGGGGTTGAACGAAACAGTTGATAGGCCACAGGCCCAGACAAAGGGACGAGCACTTTGGTAAGTGTTTGGATTGTCGTTGACGTGTTTTGAGCTGTGCGGCCTGCATGGGCTTCGATTTATCCACTCTCCCAAATCCTAAACCTGAAGATCCAGTCCTCCTTAAACTTTACGCCCAAGACTGTTATGGTGTAGGGCTTGGGGTTTCGTTGTAGACACGCTTTTTCCGCTAGCCCTTGCATAGACAGGAGCTTGTCGTTTTCAGTGATCAGGGTTCAGATGTAAGGCTTTTAAAGAGGTGGTGCTGTTTGCTTTACTGTCCTGCTTGTGGCGGTGGTCTGCAGCATGGACAGATGCATCAACATGTTATGGCTCGCTGCGCACCTCGCAGAAACCCAGACCCGAAGCCCTAACTCCAAAACCTTGAACACTATGCGGGCACATAGATGATTGGCATAGTGTTGAGGAGTAAGTGGTGCCATTGCTGTACCAAGATGTTAGGGATTTACCTTTCACGGTGTGGACTCTAAATCTTAAGCCCCAAACCTTGAACACTCAGCCCTAAACCCTAAGCACCCTAAACCCTCAGCCCCTAGGCCCTAACCCCTAAACCCTAAGCCTAAACCGTAAACCCTCAGGTGAGGTGACTTGCAAGCCGGGGAGCACACCTAACTCGGCCATGATGACTTGCGATGACAGTGGACACCTGCATGGGACTCTCCCGTGGCCGGACCAAAATGTTCAGGTAGTATTGGCTCTTGAATGGGGTTTAGAGTTTAGGGGGTTAGTGGTTAGGGTTTAGGCTTTACGGTTGATGATTTATGCCTGCTTTTGCTGCCATGGGAAAGGCCTTGAGTGTCCGAGGGATGTGCTGGCAATTTGCAGCTGGAGTTGTATGTCAAGAGGTTCGGATTGACTTCCGCACATTACTCCTGGAACATCGACTCCAACTGCAAACCCGATGCCACCAAAAATCCTAAATCCTTACATCCCTAAAGCCTACCAAGAAAGAACTAAAAAGACACTGTGTGTTTTTGTTCACCTTGAACCCTTTTAATTAAACGAGAAAATCGGACCCCCCACTCACCAGCCCACCGCCAGCCCTCAGCCCCCCAATTCAAAAACAAGACCTGTCAAAAGCTTTCGCTCTGAACCCCATACCGAATCTGAAGCCAGCAAGTAGGACAGCATCTGATACGGAGCACCTCGTCAAAAGGCTCGTATTTGCACACGTTGTTAGGCATCCAGCGAGCTGCATTGAAATATCAGTCGGCGTCTTCGCCGATCAGGTTTTTCTATGCAGAAACCTCCCTGCATCAAGATCGCCCACGGCCTCCCAAGACAGTCCTTTAGCACTATGGACTTCTGGCGGTTCCTGGTGGAGCGCCTGTAGGGTGCAATCTCCAGGGAAGACAGGCAGGGAGAGAGCGACAGAGAGAGCGAGAGAGAGAGAGGGAGAGAGAGAGAGAGAGAGAGAGAGCGAGCAAGTACGGTCGCATTGGCTTCCCTGCTGCGCAGCACTCTTGCGATATCGTGTAGCACACTTGTGTGCGAAGTGACAACTCTTAGGTTTCGTTTGAACATCGATCGGACCTTGAGTGGATTGACTAGGTCCGAGTGAATGCGAACTTGTTCATATCCGTTGCCATTTGGCTTAAGTTCGTTTGTGAAAGATTTTCTTCTCCCACCCTCCCTAACCCTCTGTTTCAATAAT
>CAJNDV010015535.1:0-18269 GCA_905221635.1 Symbiodinium sp. CCMP2456 | reverse complement strand
TGCAGGTCTACTTCGATACGAAAGATCAGACTCCGAGAGAGTCATGTCGCAGAAGACGCCACCGAAGTGAAAGCAGTTGGAAAAGTGCGCACATCAGGGATCTATGCGAATTCTTTGAAAGCGTTTGTTGTCACATGCAACAACCAACGCCGTTCAATGATAATCCGGATCGGCTGCAATTGGGATGCATTGGCGGCACGAGCAAGAGCTGAAATTAAAACTTCGGCGCATGCGCGAGAGAGAACAGATGCAATACCACATTCAGGCGGGGACGCAACCTTCAGAAAAAGAACCTTTGCCCAATCATTTAGCCTCCTTCCGTGAGCCAGGTCTCGGAAGCACACGGCCCGCGTCTCGACATGGAGTCGGGATAGGTCTTGTGCACACGAAACACGGAGAACCTGCGGATTCTGCCTCCGCCCAGACACGCGGTCCGGAGCTAAGACCAGAACAGCGGAAACAGATAGACTCATAGACTAAACCTCAGACACGAAGCTCGGGTGCTCAACTTTGCAGACTTGACCGGTGCCTTCATCTGGAAGCACCCGCTGAAAACAGGGAAAAGACCCCATCGCAGCATGGTGCTCAATTTTAAAGTTGCTGGAGCGACAGCTTGTGCTGTACCCGAAGATATAGGGAAGGCGCACTTCAGAGAGACGCTCGTGTCATGTCTTCTACCAGTTCCAGTTGCTTTGGTGGTGTTTGGCGACAGTTTCGCATAGACAATGGTATCAACTCGGCATGATGCTAGCACGAGGTAGGGCACCGGCGGAATTTGGCTGCCTCGGGGGCGAATCGTGCTGGGGTGAGATGCAGGTCGTCGCCCCTCATGCATCGTTCAAATCGCGCCCGTAGCCCCTTGTGACCTTGTGTGTCAGCGTGCCTGTACTCTTAAGCCAGATTATGCGTGGGCTATTCATCGAGCAGGCGGAGCGCCTTACCAGGGGAGGACACTTGTGATTTTCGATGGCACTGTGTGATGTGTGAAGATACTAGCGGGCACCGGGATGAAGATGAGGAGTCCCTTTCGAAATTGTTTATTCATCCCAGCCAGCGGCCCAGCCCCAGCCCAGCCCCAAATCGCAGCCAGCTAACCAAAATTCGAATCCTGCTCCGACTTGCGCAGCCAGATTCAATGCCACACAGGCCCCCCCCCAATAATTTCACATTTTCAACATGAAACTTTTGCTCAAAACATGTCACTCTAAGCGTTTTCGGCACCCAAACCCTTAACAGCTTCTATGAAACTTAACCTAAATGCCCCTTCCAAAAGTTTTGATCTCAGGATTTGCAGACCTGCGCTGTGCCCGGCCAGCACGGCTTTGGAGGAGACTTTTGGGGTCTGACGGTTCGTTTTTGTTTTCGTGTCTTCTTTGGGCTTAGAAGATTTCAGGTAGGCATACAGGCCAAACGTTCCCCTAAAGCCCAAGCCCTAAACCCCAAAACCTAAAGACTAACCCGAGCCACATTAAACTCTAAACCCTCAACAATCCGCCTACCGCAGGACCCGTCGTTGGATCACAACTGTCAGGATGTCCCCTTCGGACGGAGCTGCAGCGTGTTCTGTGCGGAGGGGTCTTGCGGGCATGATTGAAAAGGGGTGGAGGGTGTTTCGGGTGTTTGGCTTCGATACTGCCCCTTAAAGCTCCTTGCGAGTTACTATTACTACTGTTTGAGTTTCTTTTTTCTGGCTTTTGTATCAACTGTCCCACAACCTTGGGTTGGGAGGTGCAGGGAAGGGCTTAGAGCTTACCGTCGAGGGTTTAGGGTTTGGGGCTTTCGTTGGGGATGTAGCATGGAGGATGCGGACAGTAAAGCCTTCGGGTTTACAGTTGGCTGTACAGGCTGGGTGAAGACGCATGCGTCTGGTGAGGTGAAGTTCCCAAGGGAGAGAATCCGCAGTACAGCCTTGACCACTCTTTCCTGAAAACACTAAACCCTTCACCCTTCTTGAGGTTTTGGTGCTTTCTTTGGCCCTTTTTGAGGGAACCTACGTTGTGCCCTTGGTTTGGCTCTCTGGGCTTCTGAACTGAGCTGGGGTTCTAGGACTTTACTGGGGAGGAACACAGGATGACGCTCGCTCCAAGTAAGGTTCTGCAGTGCAAGAGTCCGCATGGCAGGTATCAGCTCAATGGAACTGATTTCGGGGAGGCGGGCTGTGATGAGGAATGGGGGGAGGGCTCTTCCGGTTGTCTGTCCTGCTTCCAGGGCAGTCTTGAGTCAAGACCCGACACTCACCCCAAACCCCGATCTCCGAGCCTCAATCTCAATATAGGAGCCTGAATATAATTTCACATGACATTCGTCGGTTGATTTGCTATACACTATAATATCTATAAGTTGCCTCAAAACAAAACCCTATTCTAATGGTTCTAAGGCCTTTAGATTACACATTCTCGGGGTGATAGACCGTGAGCCCACATTGGGTTCTGGATTCTCAACAGATTAGGGTTGAGGGTTCAGGGTTTGGGATTGAAGGTTGCAAGATGGTGCCGGTGAAGACCCCGTCTTTGCAAGGTTTAGGGCTTGACGGCCGATCTGTAGGGCTCTCAGCCCGAAATGCTTTGAACACCCCTGGCTTGCCTGAATTCCAAAACGGCTGCCCTAACATACCCTAGTCCAAGCCTTCAACCCCAAACCCAAAATCCTTAACCCCGACAGCCTCGACCCAAAACCCGAAAAGCCTAAAAAGCTTCAGCCCCAAACCCGTCAGCCACAGGTCTGGGACTGTGTTCTCGATGGTTCTGGTCAACCAATCCTTTCAGGCGCGATCCCACCTTGCGACGTGGCGTCGAACGGGGGCTTCGGGCTCGGGGCCAAAACCCTAAACCTTGTGGTCCAAACCCAAAGCTTTAAACCCACAGCCCCAAGCCCAAAGCCAGTTAAAACTCACGGCGTAAGCCGCCCAGCCACTGTGGGAGCGTGCTTGAGCCCCTCCACTTCCATAGCGCTTGTCGACCCAGAACTTTTCGCCAAAGCCGTCATAGTCCAGCCGGCTTTGTGGCGGGCATAGTCGGAAGCGTTTTTGTAGACCTGCGGTGATAGCTACTCCCGAGGTCGGTCGATGAGTCCTGCCTTGGATCTGGAGCGTGCAGGAGCCCACAAGCTTGAACAACCATTCTTCACCACCCGATACTGTAAGCCCCAGGACAACCAGGCCTTGACCGAGGCTGTATTTGCAAGGTGGGGCTCAAGCGGGATTTGAGTAGCTTGTAATCAGCGTTTCTCACCCATGAACCTGACACTCCGAGCTCCTGAAATTCCAAGCCCTGAAACTGTTCTTGCAAGCCCTTAGGCCCGACAGTCTTGCAGGTTTCCAAGGCCCCTAACGCCTCTCTCGTGCCAAGGTGAGCGCATTACTTGCGCCAGCCTGAGCCAAAGCGACGTGTTGGTGGACAACTGCACGAACATCCCAGCCGGCTCGTAGCGACCCCAGGTTGAGGGTCTTTTGGGTGTAAGGGTTTTGGGTTGGGACTCCCAGATTTGTGGCTTCGGGGGTTTTCGTGCCTTGACAGCTGAATCAGGAAGTCCGAAGCCGGATTCACAAATCATGGACCCGATATGAAGGTTCATGGTATTTAATGCCCAAGTGCATCTCGAAATACAACCTTGCGAGATGCAGCTCATTTTATTGCGGGTGGACATATTACGTGGCTGCAAGTAGAAATCTGAAAGAATGTCAGCACATGCTAAGCAGCGTGGACTGAAAGCCCCAAGCCGGGAACCTAATGGCAAAAACCTCGATGATGCCTCCGGTGTTTCGAATTGTAGGAAGCGGTTATGGGGCGAAAGGCGGGCGTTTGGGGAGAAGGCTTGATGGCTCTCATGGTCTACACGTTCCATCATTTCGCGAAGCTACGACATTGTTCTGTGTGGCAGTGAGTTGAGGTCCCAGGTAGACATGCTTCTTTAAGCTTCATTGGCCACCGGCACGGGCCTGCCGTCTTTGACTAGCTGCAACCCATTCAGCTCTTGTTATGCGGGCTGAGTTTCCAGTAAAGCTACATTTCTTGATTCTGTACAACTCCCCACAGAAACGCCCCAACGCGGCTTCCAGCAGAAGGTTTGTAGATGATTTGAATGTCCGGCAGTGTGCACCTTCCATCAAAGCCCGTCTGACTTCAAGCCGATATCCGCCAACATTTCTCGACATGCACATGCCGGCAGCCGTAGTTCCCGAAAGAGCCGAATACCTCGCTTCTGTGGTCTCAGCCCTAGCTCCCAAAGCCCTAAGTCAATCCTAAACCCTAGACCCTGAGCCCTGAACCCTACAGCCTTAAACCTTGAACCCTAAACCCTAAACCCTCCCGTCAGAGGTCCTGTGAGCAGCACTGCCAGGAGGGATACGCACCGGCCGCGTGACAGATGTGGCAGCATTATTGTGTCTTGTTTAGGGTTTAGGGCTCATAGGGTTTATAGGGGTTTAGGGTGCAGTGATTCAGGGTTCGGGCTTATTGTGCAGGGCCCGTAGGGTGTCGGGTTCAGATCTAAGGTGTAGGGTTGGGATTTGTTGTGTAAAAGGGTGTATAGGGTTTATGGTTTGACACATGCAGATTGCCCTTCCATCCCTACAGAAACTTTTGGTTGCGCAGGCAGGAGATCCCAACATATCCCAATTTCTCACCTATTTTTTCATTACGACTTGTCCGAATTGCATTTTTTACTGGCTGCGGGCTCGGGCTGTAACATTTTTCGGAGTTTGAGGTGCAGGCTTCCCAGACCTTGAACCCTAAATCCGTGACCCTACACTCAGGTATTTAGACTGTCGGGTTTTAGGTCTTCCATTTCGTTTTAGGCAGCGTACTGCGTCAAGGCTCCATCGCTTCTGGCTCGAGGTTCTGAAACGGTCTAGGCTTTAGGGCTTTGGGGGTTTAGGGTCTCTTGCGTTTGGTGATTTTCAATTGTCAATGCTCATGTGTCAGAGATCCACACGGAATGGGGCGGGCTTCAAGGCTTAATTACTGTCTGAGTCAAAATGAAAAAAGGCTTGAGTTCTGTAAACTCTTGACCCGGTTTAGGGTGTAGGGTATCCTGCAACCCCGGAGCCATAAGCACCAACACGAAAAGCAAATCGAGTCCTATTCCTCAAGCCTAGGTCAATGCCTCCGTCGCCGTCTACACCTGCGACATGTCCGGTCAAATCGCAAACGACGGCGCGAGTGTATTCTGCGCCCCTGATTGACCTTTGCAAGAGTTGGTGCTTCAGTTCTTGAGTAGCAGGTCATGCAGCTAGGAACCTCGGTACACCCGGTACACAATGTGTTGTATAAATACATGTACATATGTGCGCGTAGCATCTGTAGATTAGTGTAGATGTACGCCAAGCACACTTTACTGATTATACCCTACTTCGAGGAACCCTCAAGAACCCGATTTGGCACCCAAGCGACCCTGCTGAAACCTCAGACACTGCGCCAAGGGCAAGACTTTCGGAATTTTCCAAGGCCGCCCATAGAGCCTAAACCCATAGATCTTCTAGACGGAATCCTGTGGCTAGGGTTTGAGAGTTGGAAGTTTGAGGGGGAGGTTGAAGGTTCACTCAGCATTGCGAGCCGGAAGGGGTGGTCTGGTTTAGGTATGCCTAAGTCTGATAGGCTGTATTTGTGTATTTTTGAAAGAGAAAGGTAGGGATGGTATTGGACAGCAATCCCGTAATTGCTTACACCGGAAGCCCCAAGCAGACACGGCCAAATCCGGTCCCGCAAGACGACGCAACCCTGAATGCTGCAAGACGCAGGGCGGTGCAAAGGCAATCTCACCGAACGAGGCTTCGACACTGTAAACAGAACAGGCTGTCTACTAGCTAGGTTCCCCAGCAGTAGGAAAATGGTACCCCCATTACTAAGGGGCTACTGGGGAACCCGGCTAGTGTAGTTCTCGAAGGGAGGCTGCTCGCAGTAGTCTCGTCGCAATGCACAGCGCGCTCATCCAGCGACGCCTCATCAAACCTCAAACACCCAAACGCCTTAGGCATGTGGCTGAGGTTTTCAGGATCTAGTGCTTCGGGGCATAAGGATCCCTCAGCTCAGAGCCTTCTGCACATGAGGACTATTGAACACTATGGTTTGCCAAACTTCTCAGAAACCTTGCCTTAACCCGAAGCCCTAAACCCTAAAACCACCGAAGCCCCACGGAAACCCGCTGTCGGAGCTGCGAGGTGCAGCTGTCGCCTGCAACACCAGCGTGTCACTTCTGAATGTGCTGCACACCTGCGATGGCGTGGGCTGGTGGCAGCCAAGAAGGGGCTCCATGGAGGGTTTCGGGATAAATTGTCTTCGAATTCCCTTTGCCTAGAAGGGACAGTCGTGTTTAATGGGTCCAGTATTCGGCGTCATGTTTCAGCAAAGCCTCAACCCCTTACTCTGAGAAGAAGCCCTTGTTCCTAGGTCCTGGCAAACCGCTCCTGCTATGCCTACTGTCGCGACGGCTTCGAGCTCCAGCAGAATGAGGCCACAGCCATCCAGAACCTCCCCTTCCCCCGAACCCTGAGCTTCCTTGTATTCATCCTTTACCTGCGCCATAAGCCTCGAAACTTTGAAGACATGGAGAGCCCAGGAGGTTGACGAAAAACCCTGAATGCAAGGGAACATGCATGGGACAGCTTTTTCCCCCTGAGCCCTACATCCTTCTCGAAGACATGCCACAACCCTGGGTGTAGGCTGTAGGAATGAGGGATTAGCGCTTGAGACGCTGATATTTTGGGCTTGAGGGGCGGGTTTGTCACCTGCACTGTTGCTTGCACTCCCTGGCTGAGTCTTTTTTCCCAATTGCAGCTTGACCTATGACTCTATGACCCTCTTGCAACCGGCGTGGACACTAAGTACAGCAATGTAGCAGTCTAGGTGAAGCAAGCCTATGGCTGGAGAACACCAGCTGCACATACCCTGCTTTAAGATGATACAGTAAAATACCGCCTAATCATTAAAGGCACCTCATATTGCCATTCAGACTCCCCTCAGAGAAACAACCCAAACTCCTAGATCCCCAAGCCACGAAGCCCCCAAATCCCAAAGCCATGCGCCCCTAAAGCCTAGGCCCTACAACCCTAACCCCGACACCGTAAGCCCTAGACCCCCTTCAGGAACCTCAGCCCACAAGCCTCTACGTAGATCGCTAGATCCGTAGCCTTGGTGTGTGCGGGGTTTGGGACTTTGACGAAAACTCAAACTTTAGGAGCCCATTCCTTGAGTTTCCTTGTTCTTGAAGCCCGGAACCCTAAACCCTAAAAGCAATCTACCGCAAAACCTTATTCGGTGCCTCAATTTCTCTCCGGGTCACGGCGGCAGCCCGCTTGGAGGGCTTCAAGAGCCTGAATGGTTAGTATACAGTTTAGGGTTTAGGGTTTAGGGTGTAGGGTAGTACACTTCCTTCAAGATCCTGAGCGCCTTCCTGACAAGGCGTAACGGGAAAAAACGCAACAAATTGACCTCCAAGCCCTGAATCATTCAGACCCCCCCCGCTGGTTCCCGTACTTCTGCACTTGACTGGGGTGTGGCCAGTGACGCAAGTGGAGTTTAGGGTTTAGGGTTTAGGGTTTAGGGTTTAGGGTTTCGGGTTCCTGAGACTTCAGACTCCAGAGATCTCGTTCCAGTCATCTCTGGCTTATTCTTAGTCAAAGGCATGCAGAGTTGGGCTTAAGGTTTAGGGTTTAGGGTTTAGGGTGTAGGGTATCACTGTTTGGGCTGTTAGGGTTTCGGGCTCAAGCCTTAGGATTCAAGAATGCTGGGCTTTGTGGTTTCCCTGCAAAGTGTTCCCCCGAGCTTGAAGCCAAGCGGAGGTGCCAATGTGGACATGTGCCACTGAAGCCGCTGTGCTTATGAGAGTAAACCCTAAACCCTAAATCCCTAAACCCTAAACCCTAAACCCCAAAACCCCTAAAGCCGGATCGATCCCCATTCTCAAGTCCCGCAAGCCGGCGTCGCCTTTCTGAGCTTCAGTGTTTAGGTTTCAGGCTTTTGGGGTCGGGCCCGGCTGAAAGGTTCATGCTTAAATCCGAAGGCGGCTGAAGATTTTGGAGTCTCGTGTTTTGGGGTTTGAGGATTTCTCTAGTCAGGGAGGGGGTTTGAGCTGTTGATCCCTGGTTTTGGAGTTTTGGGGTCTCCAAACTCTCAGCTTGACAAGCCCAACCCCAGGCGCCCCAAGATCAATGCGTAACCCTCCAACCTACATCCTGGTCCTCAAACCCTTCATCGTACATCCCCAAAGCCCCAAAGCCCCCCAAAAACCCATCAGCCCTGTAAGCCTTAGACCCCAAAAGCCTAAACTCCCAATGCCAAAGAGCCGAGGCCAGCGGCCTTGCAGCCGTCAGCGACGTGCCTGCCATCGAACCTGGGGCCCCAAAAACGCGTGTCGGGTTGTACAAGGTCTTGGGGTGGGGCAGCGTAGCCCAAGGTTGCATGGTTTTTGCGTGTCGGTCTTTCACCTGCTTTAAGGTTTTGGGCCATTGAAGCCCGAGCCTTGAATCTTAAACCCGACGCCCCAGACCTTAGACCCTACATTCTGAATCCGACGCCGCTTTGGATCGACATAACAAGCGTGGATTTCGATTCTTTGCAGAGCACGAGGCGTTGGGAGGATCTCCGTATTTGTTTGGGCCGGGGTGGCTATATTCAGGCGAAGATGGTACTGTACTTAAAGGGAGGGTTGAGGGTCTAGTTTCGAAGGGGGCGATTCGGGGTTCAGGGTTGAGAGGTTTTGAAGGTGGATGAAAGGTTAGGGTTTAGGGTCTAGGACGTGGAGTTCAATTTAGAGTGTTGACAGGGAAGGGATGTTAGGGTTCAGGATTGGACATGTCAAGAGAAGGGAGTTCAGAAAAATGGCATTCCTGTTGTGTATTGTCAACCCAAGTTAGTAGATTCCCGGCTGTTAAGACCAACGAGAAGGAGCTCTTCCTGCTAGGAACCCTGCGAGAGTTTACAGGATTTTGAAAGCAAGTACGGGTGGTATGAAGGCTGCAGCTGGATAAATGAGGGATGCCAAGGTATGTGAGGACAAGATGAATCATACTCTGCTTTCTTAACGCCGTCCCTACAGAAAGTGCCTTTTGTATCCCTGAGCCTTTCCTACTTGTTGTAACTCCTCATTCTCGCTTCTTAGGGGCTCTTGGATTTCAGAGACATGGGTCCGATGGTTTGAGGCCACGTGCTCGTAGCAGATGATCCTACCGAGAGCAGTCATAGTCAGCATCATGAGGTTGGGAGCAGATGAAGCAGTCAAGCAGTCCTTGTTTCAATGAAAGCAGATATCCCGTCACAGCAGTATTCAGCCCGCCAGTGAACATTGTTAGCTGCAATGTGGCTCGTAGTACGAAGCAGGAAAATGGAGTCGCATCGATAACCAAACCAGGCATGCACAGCACTGGTAAGACAAATATGGGCAAGCATCGTGTTTAAGACCCCAACCCTTACCCAAAACCCCAACGCACTCCAAAGCCGAAGAGCAGCGAAGGATGGATATGCTCTCCGTGGTGTGCTTCCGGTGCCCCACTTGCACCACCTGTGTTCTCGCCAAATCCGAACCCTGGAACACCCAAAGCCCTATGATTCGATACCCGCGACGCTAAAGGGCCGTTAGATCCCTGAAGAAATCGGCCATCTACGCGCCAAGAGAACTTTCTAAGCCTTCAGTTTCCACTGGAGGGAAACGGGGCTTGGGGGGATGTCTAACGATAAAAAAATAGGGTAGCGATTGTAAGGATCTGTGAGTCCAATGAGAATAAGCTGTTCAGACTCATTTTTTGCCGGCTGGGGTTTGCTTTGGCGACTTGCAACTTCAGCAGCTTGGACATATGCATGGCCCCACCAGCTTGAACCGCAAGCCCTGGCCTTGCCGCCCTGGAAACGGCTTAGATCCCAAACCCTAAGCGCCTGAGGTCTGTGTAGCACTACCCTGCCTCTACAACATTCCTTTCGGCTTCGAGTATGTGCACGACTGCGACTCGACGCTGCCCCTTCTCAGCACTTAGCCCGCTGAGCGACTTTGATTCTTTACCATGTAGAGCCCTCACAGGCTGCCGTTCAGGCAGCCTGGCTCGGCAGGAGTAGCAACAACCATTGCTACTGGTGTTACTGGTGCTTCTGCTCGCTCCAGTTAGTAGTAGTAGTAGTAGTAGTAGTAGTAGTAGTAGTAGTAGTATAGTTGTAGTAGTAGTTGTAGTAGTAGTTGTAGTAGTGGTAGTAGTAGTAGTAGTAGTAGTTGTTGTTGTTGTTGTTGTTGTTGTTGTTGTTGTTGTTGTCGTTGTAGTAGTAGTAGTCGTCGTCGTCGTAGTAGTAGTCGAAGCAGTCGTAGTAGTAGTAGTAGTAGTAGTAGTAGTAGTAGTAGTAGTAGTAGGTGTAGTAGGTGTAGCAGGAGTAGTAGAAGTAGAAGGAGTGGTGGGAGGAGGAGGAGCCGAGATTCCCGAATCCAAGGCAAGAATCTTGAGCACACAGCAGCACTCACCCAATCCTAACGCCTTTAACCCGGTACCCACGGTTAAGTGGTTTAGTAGGGTTTAGGGTTTAGGGTTCAGGGTTTAGTAGGGTGTTCACTTGCCTAAATCCAACCTCCCAGCCGTTTGACAGACAGAGCCTCTTAAGTGCTTCAAACCTCAAGAAGCCTCCATGGGTGGCGAGAACTCAAACCCTTCAGTCGCCAAATCCGTAAAAACTACATCCCTGCACCCAAAGCCCTCAACCTTAAACCCCTGAGTTCACAACGATAGATCCCTGCACCCACAACGGTAAAGCCTTCAGCCCACAAGCCGCAGAAGGACGGATGCCACGTGCACCGTGGCCTGTGCTGCGGGCTTTGAGGGCCCTTCTAACATCTGGACTTGCCGCTTGGCATGGATTTAGGGTTTTGACGGTTTAACATTTCAGGTATGGTCCAGAGGATATGATTTAGGCTTCCGGCTTTAAGGCGAGCTTTTTGGAGTAGTCTTAAAGCTTCTTTACCCACATCACAGGAGCCCGAACCGTAACAGTGCTCCATGTCTTCATGGTGCTATAGTACCTCTTAGCTTTATCCATTTGCAGCCCTGCAAAAAACCCTAAACCCTAAGCCTTCCAAGCCCTAAACCCCAGAAACGCTGTCCTTTGTATGGGATCCCTTGCCTCGGCTGTGGCAGATTCTCCAAGACTTTTTCGGGCTTTAAGCACGCATGTAAGGGCCTTGAAGGTGGCCGGACAAGCCTCAGTATAGAGGAACTATACCCCCACAATCCTCGTCAAATTCTAACGGAGGGGATTCCGTTCAGAGGGTGCTGCTTGGAGGTGAGAGGTTTAGGGATCTAAGCTTCAGGGTTTCAGGTCAAGGATGCTGCCTTGAGGCATTGGGTTTGGGTGTCTGGGGTTGAGTAAACCAACATGGAACCGTGTTCGCTTGGAGGGTAATTGGCCTTGTCGTGCATAGTACTCTTCGCCGAACCAGGGCCTCAGTTCGACGGTCAGAGTACGATGAGACTCTGTCCTAGTCTCCTGACTCATCATGCATTTGCCTCGTTCAATCCCTGAACGGCTTCGTTCAACCCGAATTCGTCACATCAGTTCGTGAGGTCCCTACCCTAAACCCTAAGCCCTAAACACTGAAACCATTAAAAACAACACATTTCAGCCGTTTTTGGAAGGTTCAATGTCGGGTATTTCGCGCAAGTTTCGGGGGGTGAATGTTGGTGTATCCAGGCAGAGGTTCCAGAAGAAGACCTCATTTAGGGTTTCGGGTTTAGAGTTTCGGGTTTGGGTTTAGGGTTTCGGGTTTAGGGTTCTGGATTTCGGGTCTTGCAGCTCTTGTATCGTCTTGTAACAATCATACATGGGCTTCAGTCCGTGTTCACCACTAGAAAGATCAGTCCAACTCCCAACGCCCGCCAAACGGAAAAACCCAACCTCAACCGTGACCTCTACCCTTGTCTTATCCTTTCAAATCCAAGCACTTAAGTCCGAACCCTAAACCCTAAACCCTAAACCCTATATGCCGGATCCGAAGACCGTGGTCGAAAAGTCAAAAGCCCCAAGCCCCATGCAGGATCCTGATTAAATAAGGGTTTAGGGTTCAGGGTTTAGGGTTTAGGGTTTAGGGTTTAGGGTTTAGGCAACCTTTATGATTAAGAAAGCACCCCTATCAAAATAGGTGTCGTAAATGAGGAGCCTGCATTGGAAACCTCAGCCACTTCCTAGAAGCACCCTAAAGGCCGGACACCCTAAACCCGTCAACGCTACACTCTAAAGCCCTCTAGCTACAACCTAAACTCCCGGTTGAGCCCAGGCCAACCAGACGGACTGCTGAATGGCTCTTATCCGGTATGCCTGGAGGTGAGGTTCCAGGTTGATGGCTTGGGACTCAAATTCAGGATTCAAGGAGCTCGGGTTTGCGGATTCAGACTTTCGAAGTTCAGGGTTTGGGGTTCCTTGGGGCTTCAGGGTGTTCGGGAGTTCAGGAGGTTTCAGGCGTTTTGCGGTGCGAAAGGTTCGGGAGTCCAGTTTGCGGTCGGGTTTGGGGTCTACCTGGTTGACGGTGTAGGACTGAATTCTGGCTGAGGCCGCTTTGGCTTGAAAGCTTGGGCGCTTTTGCATTTGGGGTGACTTTGGGGCTCGGGGTATCGGAGTCCGAACGATTTAGGGCGTAGGGCGTACGGAGCTTCGTGTTTGGCCTTAAGGTCTCCGGTGTAACTTTAGGGGTGAAGGCTGGGGTGTATCCTAGAGTTGGAGGTTGGCATCATTTTGGGGGCTCAGGGTTTTGAAGCCTTGGAGAAGGCATGGAATTCATTTCTGTAGTATACTTGGAGGATCAAGACGGTTTAGGGTTTAGGGTTTAGGTTGCAGCGGGGTAGTTGTTTGTCGCCCTACCGCCTAAACCCAAAACCGTTATCGACGGAATACCCCTTATACAAGTTGCGAACAGCCCCCAAAGTATGGGCTACGGACCGAGTCCGCCGAGAGCGAGTGGATCCCACACACAGACTGGGTTGACCCTCAACTCTAAGCCGTAGTTAAGTCCTAGATCTTAAAGTCCTACGCCCAAAGTCCTACAAATAAATTGTAAGCCCAACGTTAAGCTCCGAACTCTTCACCTCAAAAATCTTGAGCCCAATGTCTCCCAGCGTTTAGGGTTTAGGGAAGTTTAGGGAAGTTTAGGGCTTAGGGGAACCCTCGCTCCTTCCGGCGCTGAAGCCTTGAACCGTAGATCCTAAACCCGAGCCAGAGACCGGAATAGGAACCCAGAACGGAAAGCCTTCAAGGAGCCCTCTGGGACCCCCCCCCAAAGCCGAAACCCTAAACCCAAACCTAAGCTTCGAACCAAAGGCCCCAACGCCCAAAACCCAGTTTCAACCCGAATCTTGGACTTCAATACCTGGACCCAGCTTGCTTTAGGCTTAAGCCCTGAGCCCTGCAAGTTTTCAGTCCGAAGCCGCCCAGCCTAAACCCTCAACCATAAACCCTAAACCCTAAACCCTAAACCCTAAACCCTATACCCTAAACCCTAAACCCTAAACCTAAACCCTCCAAGCATCCCATGTGTGTTGATCCCATGTTTCAGTACTGCAGGGGGCCCCAATCAACTTTATCGGGTCTGGGCATGCATCACTGTAGGGCTGCAAAGGATGAACCCTGATAGAACCCTGTAACAACCCGTCTAAAGCCGTAGCAACAGTCGATACGACCCGTGTATCCGCCCTAAACCCTGGACCTTAAACTCCTAAGCCCTAAGCCCATGAACCCTAAAGCCCGAACCCCTAACCCCTAAACCCCCAAACCCTAAACCTCAACAAAACCCCGAACCCTAAACCCCTGAACCCCTAGGCCCCTAAACCCTGCAAACTAGTTTGCAGGTCACCACCACGGTGACCTCGGTCACCGCCACGACAACTTCAACGGCCGCGGGCTCAAATAGTATAGGGTTTAGGGTTTGGGGGTTTGGGGGTTTTGGGTTTAGGGGTTAGGGTTGAGGGTTTAGGGTTCAGGGGTTTAGGGTTTTAATTTAGGGGTTTAGGGAGTTTAGGGTTTAGGGTCTAGTTGGAAGTTTCGGTTCTCTAGGAGTTCGTTCTGCATGGATGTATAAGGGTTGCTTCCGGCTCTTTATAAATAGGGGCGCGAAGTACCCTAGACGGAGAATCCTCGTCTTGGGGAGTAGAGCTTAAGGAGTTAATGGGTTTGGCCCCAAAGCCGCTAGGGCTTAGATTCTCGAGCCTTTGGGTTTGGGTTTACCGGTCTAGGGTTTAGGGTTTAGGGTTTAGGGATAATTGTATGGTGCGCTGAGTGCATGTTAGCCGGGGTACGGCCGCGCTCACGGACACGTTTGAGAGCCTTGGGATTGGAGGCGTTTAGGCCATCGTTTCGTGCAAGCTTTGGGGTTTCAGACTATTCGATTTCAGGGTCCGAATGGAGCTCTGTGGGGTTTGTTTGCTCAGGGTCTACGGATTTCAGATAGTTCTCGCCCGTGAGGCCATCAACTGCACCGTGGTGATGGCCTTGATTGGGCTGTCGGTACGAGCTTGTTTCCAGGAGTTCCTGCAATGATCACGATGATGATACAGTGTGTCATATTGCACGCAGGGCTGTTGGCAGGCTTGTTTGAGGTCCTGAAATCTTGAAGATCTTACATCAACCCTAAACCCAGAAAGCTAGCCGACGTAGGGTGACGATGATGAAGCCAACGTTTCCCGAAATGCCGCCGAGAAGTTCCCATTAAGGATCTTCTAAACTCGAAGCCGTAGGTTCCTGCACATCCTACGCTAGGTCACAAGCTCTACAACATCATCAACGACGTTCTGGAACGGAACGGTCTTGCTCCGAGGGTACCTAGACGCTGCGCCGCCGCTGGGCTTCCGGTTAAGGGAGTTACGCTTGCTTAAGCTCTTGTGGCGCAGGGAGTGTTGCGACATGGGGTGTCTTCAAGAGAAAAGTTGCCCTCTCTCTTTCTCTCGTTTGCACTCTCTATCTCTCTCTCTCTCTCTCTCCCTCGCAGTCTCTCCATATCGATTCTCATACCTTACCCGGACCCGTGTTCTCCGGTTCCTACTACTGAATGAAGCCCTGCTCTTGGTCTTACTGGTAGCTTCCAAAGCGCTTTAGACAAAACATGTCGTATACCCAAGTGAGACCTATAACCCCAAACCCTGAACACAATTAGAGTTCAGCAAACCCGAAGCCCTAAGCCACGACGCTTCAAATAGATGCTAAACGACGGCCATTACTGCTAGGCACAAGGCACCCTCTTGGCCATTCGGTTTTGTGCGTGGGCCCAATTTCTGAAAGAAAAGATACCCGACTTCAGGCAGACACCTGTCGCCAACTCGAGGGCAGGGTTTAGGGTTTAGGGTTTAGGGTTTAGGGTTTAGGCGGCAAAACAAATCCGCTGCACAATTTCGAGAACCACTTGAAAGCCAAGGCAGCCAGCACCATCCCGCCGATTGAGCCTTGTCCTGCCTTGAAAACCCCGCAGAGCTTCCTACAAGTCCTTAAGCTGCAAGAATCCTTAATATAGAGGCCAAACTTTAATTACCAACACTATTTTGGGGGTTCCTTATCTTAGTTATAGTATAATATACCGACCCCAAAACCCTGCATTATGTCGACTCTTCTTGTTTCATGAGCTTTACCCCGCTTTCTCTTAGCCAGACGGGTCTATGGGCTTTTGTGCTTGGGGCTTCTAATGATGACACATGCGCCCTGCACCCCATCAACCCGAAACTCAACAGGCTCAACGTCTCGGCACTGCCTTGTCCTGTCCCGAACTACGGTATGTTAGCCAGAACAATTATCAGTACTGTTGTTCTTATTCCTTGGGGCTTGTACTCTATATTTCGAGTATAGTATACTCAGATTCCCTAGGGCAGCAAGTACCCATATAGGAACCCCTGTTATATATACTACCGTTAAACGTACCTTTTCACAAACGCAGGCCCCACGGTAGCCCTTTCTGTATAAGGTCTTATCGACTTATTTACTTGACTAATGGATCAGTTAAGTATTTCATGAGGCAACTAATTATGTAAATTAACGAGTTAGTTCATTAGCTAATCGTTCGTTGGGTAGTTCGTTAGTTAGTTAGTTAGTTAGTTGGTTGGTTGGTTGGTTGGTTGGTTGGTTGGTTGGTTGGTTGGTTGGTTGGTTGGTTGGTTGGTTGGTTGGTTGGTTGGTTAGGTAGTTAATCAATTAGTTAGATAGTTGGTTGGTTGGGTAGTTAGTCAGTTCGAGCGGTCATTGACAGCTTGAGAGCAAGAGAAGGTCTTCCATGTGGATGAAGATTTGGGAGAACCCGCACCCTAAACCCAAACTCCTGAACCCTAAACTCCAAAGCCTTTAGACTCCAAGCCCAGAGCTCAGCCCTACCCGACAACATGCCGTAACCCTGCATTTTGGAGATCCATGCCATACATAGTGTCGGAATAAGTAGACTCAGAAGAGGGGTTTGCAAAGGTTTGATAAGGGTTTTGGTGTTGTAGGCTTCAACATAAAAATAGGGGCTTCACTACTCAGCACGGGATCCACAGAGGCACTCTGAAATTCCTCCACCCCTCAACCACCAGCTCAGGACATAGGTACGGGCCCAAGAGATTTGTCTGGAAATGTCGATGTTGGTGCCCACTCTCACTGGCCCCCCTAAGCCAGAAGCACTCAGCACCAGAAGATTCAGTCTCACGTCGAAACCACTAGTCGAAATCATTAGACTCAGTGAGTTTCAGTAAAGTAGAAGTGACGAGATCAGGTTTTGTGCAAGATCTGAAAACGTGCAGATAACCGACCTGGCCGCTGGACTGTTGAACTGTCATTTCTAGTTCACATGAAGATCCTTCTGCGTATCATGCTGTGTGCGGCTCCTTGAACCTGGCATCGGATAGCACTAGAATTGCATCATGCCCTGAGTGGGATTGTCTTGAAACCAGGGTCCCTTGTTAGTGGTTCTTACAAGAAGGGTACTCTGGGGTCCTTTGCTATGTACTGATTCTAGTAGATGGTTGCAGGCTTCAAGCGACACACGGAAACCTCAACACAAAGTCCTAAGCCGTAAACCGAAACGCCCGCACGCAAACTCCCAAATGCTGGGCCATAACACCTGCATCCAGGACTTTGAGCATCTGCAAGACCTACGAACCCGAACCTGCACTTGCCAACGTGCAACTGTAATTAAGAAGGGCGCTCATGCTTCTTGTAGTCGTCAGTGGTCCTATTTTAGCTTGCTCCAGCCCTGCAGCCGATTGGGGTGTTAGGATTCAGGGTTTGGGACATAGCTTCACAAAAGCTCATCGGAACTCCCAAGCCTGAATCCACCAAGGATGGTTGAGGGCCAAGTGGAGCTGGATGATTTGCCAGGGCCCTTTTCCTGGGCATTCCTGAGGAACTTCAGTTTTCATGTTGTACACAAAGGTCATTGAAGACAGCTTTTGTGCCTTTTCGGTTGGGCTGGGGGTCGAAGGGCCATGGGTGGGTGGGTGGTCGAAAACCATATCCCACATGGAAATAGGCGTCCTGGTATGTCACTCAGTGGTTACATCATGTACAGCGTGATTCTGGACCGGTAGGGTCAGAGGTCTGGCAGGTGTGTTTGAGTTCTGGTGGCTTGCGGTTTCGGTATCTTAGTTTTTCGTGTGTCGTGTGCTTCCCCTTTAGTTTTAATCCCAGGGCTTTGGCGTTGGAGGTTTTGGGTTTCGCGTCCAGGGTTTGATTTCGGAGGTTGGGTTCGGCATTCGCAACGGTATAGTAGAATCCTGAATACTTCGTAATGCGAGTAGTGAGGAGATCTTATGACCCCATCGTAATTATTAAGGCCCCTACCTCTATGAGATATATCTACGGGTGGGCAAGGTCGCATGGGGTCCAGTTGCGGGCTTGGTCTTTTCTGGCAGCGGGAAAGTGTAAAGGTGTTCTTGAATGTTTCAACAGGGTGCTACATCATTCAGAATTGATTTCCGGCAAACCCATGTTCAGGGGTTCCGAGGGGTTTGGGCTGAACGTTTGACACTGTGACTGAGGATGCCTCTTTTTATCAACGATTCGCAGGTAACTGCAGGCCTCCGGTGGGGGAGAGCGGGTAAGGGCCTTGCGTTCAGAGTTGCGAAGCCAAACTACTGCTACTACTACTACTACTACTACTACTACTACTACTGCTACTACTACTACTGCTACTGCTACTAATTACTGCTGCTACTACTACTACTACTACTACTACTACTGCTACTAGTAGTAGTAGTAGTAGTAGTAGTAGTAGTAGTAGTAGTAGTACTACTACTACTACTACTACTACTACTACAACTACAACTACAACTACAACTACAACTACAACTACAGCTACTA
>CAJNDV010015513.1:48874-72519 GCA_905221635.1 Symbiodinium sp. CCMP2456 | reverse complement strand
AAGTACCCTAAATGGAGTTGCCCCAATTATAACCCTACTTATAACCGACTTACTAAGTCCCCTGGGCCTCCAAGTAAGCAACAATCGGTAGCGGATTGAGCCCAGGGCATCTGCAGCTCCTTGTAGGGCTGCCGCCAGCCGCAGCGCACGCGGCCAGGTTCCTGCACTCAACAACAAAACCCTACCCATAGGCCCCATAGTAGTTCCTGTTGGGGGTTCATATTTAGAATCCTATAAGGTAATCCCGAAAAGGAACTACTATGGGGCCTATGGGTAAACCCTAAACCCTACACCCTGAATCCTAAAGAAGACTGCAACTGCCAGTGTTTAATGATGTGTTAAGTCTTGCGTTGCAGGTTGGGGGTGGGAGTTTCAGGCTTGAGGTGGACCTGGACCCCAAGAGTAAGCAGAATAGCAGCCTCGTAGAGCTGTTAGGCCATTATTTTCCGTACTTTCGGTAGGTTTTGTTGGAAAGCGCAGTGCCTCGGTAACTGACGCGAAGCGGCAGTCGGGGGTTGAGGGTGTTGCATGACAGACGTCGAGTTTAAGACTTAGCGTGTAGTGCCTGAGCCCTAAAGCACCTACCCTGTACGGACTTAATATAGGGGCCTTCATCGTTAGAATAGGGTTTTGGGGTATATTATACTATAATTCTACTCAGGAACCCCCAAAATAGTATAGGTAACTATTGAGGCCCCTATATTACACAAGGGACACTTCAGGAAGCCATAGTAAGGAGCCCTACAATCGCAGGTTTCTTTCGGGTTCAGCTAGGGTTGATGGGGCTCCCAAGTTTCATATACTCTCTAAAAAGAGCACACGGGGCGGGGGCCGGGGGGGCGCGTCGGCTGACCGCAAGAGTTGCAGCTAAAACTGCAGGGTTCAGATTTTGCATCCCAACTTCTAACTGAAATGAGGTTTCGGAGATTGGGGTTCCGAAGTAGGCGTAGCTTTCCATGGGTGTAGGGTACCGGGCGCTTCGGATTAAAACAAATTCACCAGCATCATCATCATCATCATCATCATCATCTGCTGCAGCGAAGTGGTCGTGTGAACGCATCTCCGTCCTTTCAGTCTCTTGAAACAATGAAGACCCTAGAGAGCCCGGGCTAGCCAGGGCCCCGAGGTAGCGGGTTTCGGGTTTAGGGGTGCGGTTTTTTTTATAATGTGCAGTGTCCTTTTGGGTGCGGGTTTAGGGTTCAGGGTTTAGGGTTTCGGGTTTAGGGGCTCGGGTTTAGGGTTCAGGGTTTAGGGTTTATAGGGTTTTGGGTAGCAGCACTGAGCCTTCGAGTGCAGCAATGGCGGTGTTGATGGACCTGGGTTGTCAAGGGTTTAGGGCCTAGGTCGTCGGCAGAACGAGGCACATACGCCGCCGAATACGGGAGCTCACCCTAAACCCTGAACGGAATGCACCGCACTACATGGAGCCCAAGAATGGGTACAAACCGATATGCGGTTTAGGTTGGTCTTCAGGGGCCGCTAGGGCTGTCAGAATTCAGAAGTTCAGGAAGCCAACACTGACAGAAACCCTTATCCGAGCCCGCAGCAACAAACCCCAGCAAGCTGCATTTGCCCATAGGCCCCATAGTAGTTCCTTATTTTGGGGGTTCAGATTTAGAATCCTATAAGGTAATCCCGAAAAGGAACGACTATGGGGCCTATGCAGCCTCGATGGTTTTAGGGTTCGGAGTTTTATTTTTAATGTGTCTCGGGCTGTTGCTCTGACATACCCCCTCCGTAGAGGCGCAGACAAATGGAACCATGGGTTTAGGGTTTAGGGTTTATAGGATTTAGGGTTGATAGCAGCAAAGAAAAGACACTTAGAACTCGACATCCTGAAGCACATCCAATGAGGTTTAGGGGTTATAAGGTTTAGCAATCATCCGAACCCCAAGCCTCGAAACACAGCGGAAGGCCCGAATCGCCTAAAACCCCTATGGCACGGTTTCAGCGCTAAATCAAAGGGCTCTAGGTTTAGCCCTTTGAGGGCCTAGGGTTTAGGTGGCTCTAGGTCTAAAGCGTTTAAACAGCTGAAGGTCTAAAGCAATGAAAAATTCAGCCCGCCTAGTCCAACATCAACACTAGCATTGCAACGAATGCATGTGTCAAACAATGCAAATGCCAGTGTTACGTTTGTAATCCTCGGCGATTCAGCGTTGACGAAGCAGTCCGGCGCTTAAGGCTCAGCTTGCACTGCAGGTTTGCCAGCAGGTGGATCAGTCTCAGACGCAGCCGCCGATGCAGCACGGCCCCCAGTCTCTGTTCCAAGCGGCTCAGCCGGCTTTGGAGCTGCACCAGTATCCGCGCCAGTATTCTCAGGTACTGGCGCACGCTGTTGTGCCTTTGGCCGTGCTACCTGTTCTTGTTCCATGCGTTGTTGCAGGGCTCTTTCGTCATCGTCAAGCCTCTTCGGTGCTCTCTTGGCCACCTTAAACCTGGCGGATGCATTGGTTGGCTCGAACAGGGACGGCTGTTTCTTCTCCACATCCGACTCAATAAATCCAAATAGCACATTTACTGCCGCAGTTCCAAACCTGCGGAGTAACGTGGAGCCGCGAGGTGGCTGTGGTGCAGCTGAGTACACGATTTCTCGAGCTGGCTCCGCCTGCAGCAGTGCCAGCTGATCATTGTGCATAGCCGCCCTCTCCAATGCTGTACCAGCCCCCGGAACCAAATACATGTCCGCAGGGTCAGGACCCAAAACCCTAAATCATAAAACCATAAACCCCAAAACCCTAAACCCCTGAACCCTAAACCATAAACCCCTCAACCCTAAACCCCTCAACCCTAAACCCTAAACCCCTCAACCCTAAACCCCAAACCCCTCAACCCTAAACCCTAAACCCCCAAACCTTCCGGCCCCCAGAGTCTCACCGAACCCTTCCCACGGGTGGGTCTACGTGTTTCGGCTCATCGAGTTTTGCGGAGCTCCTGTTTAGGGTTTAGGGTTCAGGGTATAGGGTTTAGGGTTTAGAGTTCAGGGTTTAGGGCTTGGGCTTTAGAGGGTTTGGGGTTTAGGGTCTAGAGGTTAGGGACGACAAAAGTACCATAGCTCTGAAAGGCTCTCATGGGGTCCATGCACCCAAATAGTACATACTTTGGCCTTAAAGTAGTCCCTACATAGGTAATGTATCAAGTATATGACTAATTACATGGACCCTTAGGGTGTCATACGATAGCTTCTCAACTCTAAACCCTAAACCCTACACCCATGAGAGTCCCAGCCGCACAGTGTCTGGCAACAGGTCCTCTCTCCTGCGCCCCCCCTAAACCCTGACTGGCTTTGGGGTTTTACGGTAGAGGAACCCTAAAAAAACGCCCCTTAGAGGAGCCCTTTAAATAGGAACCCTAAACCCTAAACCCTAACCCCAAACCCCTAAACCCTAAACCCTAAACCCTAAACCCAAACCCCTAAACCGTGGGGTCAGTTTTTCAGAGGCACTTGGGTCGGGGCAGTTCGTTGAAGTTTCCGGGAGGCTTTAAGGCTGAGGCTGGCGCAGGGTCGGCTGTTTAACCCAAAACCCTGTATATAATATAGGGGCCTTAATAATTGGAATAGGGTTTTTGGGTATACCGTGCTGTAGCAAGAAAAAAGGGATCCCGAATTGGTAGGGGTCATTATTTAGGCCCCTATATTATACCCCGACCAAACAGACAAGCACGAAGCTCGTCGAAACCCTACAACAGTCTGCAGTCCGTAGCATTTAACTGTTACTCTAAGGGTCCAAGTACCCATTAATCATATACTTTCCCAGCTCGTAACCTACATAAGTACTACCCGAAAACTAAGTACCTAATTATTGGCTCCTTTGGACCTTAAACCCAAAACCCTAACCGTTAACCCTTAACTGCGCGGTGAAACCCTGAACACTAGAACCTCAATATCCCCAACTAAGTCAACCCTAAACACTAAACTCAAAAGCCCCATATATCTTAAATACCTCAACCTGGCATCTCTCGGGCCGTAACGGCTGAGATTTCTTGAGGGGTTTAGGGTTTAGGGTTTAGGGTTTCGGATGTTCTTTGATGCCACTGCCACGGCTTCACTTTAGGGTTTGGGGTTTGGAAGTCTCATGGTCTCCAGTCGGGTCTTAAGCGTACTGCAGCAAGTGTGATGATATGGTTCACCCTAAACGCTCAACCCTCAACCGTTTCAGCTACCATAACTGCCCTAAACCCTAAACCCTAAATTGTGAACCTTCAGGGTATATTGACTTCGACTTCTACTCGATTTGAAACTTTAGGGTTCCATGATTTACACAAGCCCAGACCCTACATCCTAAACGTCAAAAGCTAAAATCCTTAACCCTGAAACCACCGGAAACGGCTAGAATTGCAGCTTTTGGGGTTATACTCAGAGAAAGCTGGATCAAGGTTAGGATTGGTGTAAACCTAAACCCTAAAACCTAAACCCTAA
Source organism: Symbiodinium sp. CCMP2456 (assembly GCA_905221635.1). Lineage (NCBI taxonomy): Eukaryota > Dinophyceae > Suessiales > Symbiodiniaceae > Symbiodinium > Symbiodinium sp. CCMP2456. The sequence goes on along the minus strand of CAJNDV010015513.1, from coordinate 68,102 downwards.
CAACACCTCTGATGGACAATTTCTCATCGGCTCGCAATCCCTAAAGGCCTATGTGCGAATATGGTAGATCTTTTGGCCTGACGGTAGTCCCTATATCGGTACTTTGGGGCCAAAGCATATACTATTTGGGCCATGGGCCGTAGCCGTAAAGGAACTGTCTGGTGCTTAGTAGGGAATGGGGGAATGGATCCCTATGATAGTCCCTTAAGGTCCCTTATAGTAAACCCTATGACCCTAAACCCTAAACCCTAAACCCTAAACCCTAAACCCCTAATCCCTAAACCCTAAACCCTAAACCCTAAACCCCATTCCCTACTAAGCACCAGACTGGGAATGATCATCCGGACCATCGCTCCCAGGCTCCTTCTCTCGAAAGCCCACGGGATTCGCCAAACCCTCGCCCGAAAACCATTAGAAACAGTTCAAGTTGTGGTAGAGCAGCCTCAATCCTAAAATCAAAACCCTAAACCCTAAAATCAAAACCCTAAGCCCTAAAATCAAAACCCTAAACCCTCAAATCAAAACCCAAAATCCTAAACTCAAAACCCTGGACCCTACCTGGCCCCTCCGACTAGGATTTTGTGGAGTGCAGGGTGTCGGGTTCCCCTAAACCCTAAACCCTAAACCCTAAACCCTAAACCCTACACCCTAAACCCTAAACCCCCTAAGAGGCCTCATTTGCTCCAGGAGGAAGGAGGCCGCTGGCCAGCGACGCAGCCCACAGCTCGGAAGAACACTGTTGAAACCTGGGTAGGCTTATATTTAGGGTTTAGGGTCTAGGGTCTAGGGTTTAGGGTTTAGGGTTTAGGGTTTAGGGTTTAGGGTTTAGGGTTTAGGGTTTAGGTTTTAGGATTTAGGGTGCACTACCACAACTTAAAGTGTTTCTACGGGTTTTCGACTGTTGAAACCTGAGTGGGTTTACAGTACGGCTTCGGACTTAAGGGTTGGAGGTATGGGACTTAGTGGGTTTAGGGTTTAGGGTTTAGGGTTTAGGGTTTAGGGTTTAGGGCTAGCAGGGTTGGGGTTTAGGGATTCGGGTTTAAGGGTTGAAGGTTAAGGCTTAAGCGGTTTAGGGTTAGTAGGGTTGGGGTTTAGGCTTAGGGTTGAGGGCGGGCTTGGAAACTGGGCCGTGGAACCTGACACATAGGCACGGGGCCTGCGAACATGGCCAACAACATGAATTTGATGAGGATCCTAAAATTTGGGAAACCCTCGGCACGTCTAATCCCTCGCGGTGTTTCAAGAGCGCCCTGCTTGTAAACTGAAGACGAACACGAGGAGTTACATGTCTGACCCAGCGCAGCAGCAACTACCCCGGATTCAGAAATGGCAGCATCCCGCAGGTCCTAACCCTAAACCCTAAACCCTAAACCCTAAACCTTTGCATGATGCATCAACTTCAACCGTTCCCAGATACTGTGAAGGGAAAACATGAAAAGTGCTGGGGCACCTGGAAAATCTTTGATTCAACTGTTAAAGTCATAGCAGCTCGTCCTCCTGCTTTAGTGCCGTCGAAGCTGCCCTAAACCCTAGACCCTAAGCCCTAAACCTGCAATCCTAGTTCTTGCAGGGCCAGAAAAGCAGGCGATGGTGGAACTGAGGGCCCTTTAGATACAAGAAGCCCCAGTCCCCCCAACACACTTGCAGACAATCCGAAAACCAACAGAAACAACGAATACCAAACATGCAAAACACGCAAGTGTAGATTTGAGGGTTAACGTCTAACATGGATGCCGGAAATAGTCGAATCGGGATGTGTGTGAGGGGTTGTATCATACTATGACCCCATATAACTCCAATAGGCACTAAAACAACTATAAGTTATTCAGACCTCTGTAGCCTCTACTACTAATACGGAAGGCTTTTCGCCGTCAAGCCTCCAAACATCTAAACATCCTGAACGCTAAACCCAAAACCCATGAGCTGAGGTGCAGTAGGTGGTCAACTCAATCCCGTGGCGTAAGCTCCATAAGAGAGCCAGCGCCTGGGAGAGTGTTCTAGTCAGTTTAGGGCTTAGGGTTTAGGGTTCAGGGTTTAGGGTTTAGGGTTGAGGGTTTTGGGTTTACTTGGAGGGTTAGAAGTCCCCGAATATGGCATATAACTTAATCCCCACTTATAGCTACCCATGAACCTCCAAGTTGGGTTCAGGATTTTGGCCCTACAGTAAGACTTGATGATTGGTTTCAAAGGCTTTTAGATCAACCTGTGGATCTCAAAACCTACAGTTTTACATTAAGCCCCACAAGTAAGGGCCATAGCCTGCTCCTTCAGCAGGCTAATAGGAGGACCGGTGACATGCTCCGCGATGGAAGCACGGATATTGCAAAGGGGGGGAATTATGCGAGCAAGACCCTCCTGACGTGTAGAGCGGGGTTTAGGAATTAGGGCCGCAATCTCGATTTAGGGTTTAGATCTCTTCCCCGAACCCACCAGAACGAGCCTCGGCCCAGTTCTCCACCAGAGAATTCAACGCGGTGCTTCCAATCACGACATTGGTCTCAAGCTGCGCGTGCCCGCAGCAATCCTTGGAGGGCTTGAAGCCGAAACAGTGCACCATCAGCATAACTTTGTTTAAAGGAAACTAGAGGTGGGGTGTTTAGGGTTTTATAGGGCTTCTATAAGGCGTCTATAAGTTATATAGACCTTCTATAAGGCTCCTATAACGGTAACTACCCACTTGAAGTGTCGTAGATTTGTGAGTTTGTTTAGCTAGCCGGCTAGCTAGCTGACTTAACTACTGACTTACTGACTTGTTGACTGACGACAGGGTGACCGAGCGAGCGAACGGTGAAGAACGCAAGGAACGAACCAAGCTGGAAACAAAAGAGCGAATGAACGAACGAACGAAGCAAGCCAGGAAGGAAGGAAGGAAGGAAGGAAGGAAGGAAGGAAGGAAGGAAGCAAGCCAGGAAGGAAGGAAGGAAGGAAGGAAGGAACGAACCAAGGAACGAACGAAGACAGGTTCAGGGTTCAGGGTTTAGCAAATACCCGGGGATGTGCCGGAATCTGCTGGCTCGCAACACTCTAATAGGACATCGGCATACCTTGAATCCTCGACACTAGAGGACCCCAGCTGGCATAGCAACCCAAAAGGCTAGTAAACCCACAAAGGCCTCAAGACTAAACCCTAAATCCAAAATCCCACAATCTCGGAAACCCGGTTGGAATCCTACATCCTGACATCCTACACCTTTCCGCTGCCGATGCTCTCCACTGAAGCACCCTGTTTGCTCTAGGTAACTTTCCGGCTCGGATCCCACAGGAAAGAAGCTAGGACCCCAAACCCAAAAAACTACTTTGGAGCGTCTAGGTAACCTGGGTTGTAGTTTTTTGCGAGCCCTGAAAAGTATTTATGAATAGGTCCCTCTTTAGAAACCATAAGGGGACATGTTAAAGTTTCCCAAATTGCCACCTGGCACCCCCGAAACAAATTTCAATGCTGGATCCCCAGGCCTAACACCCGAACATCAAATCCTAAACAGAATCGCTAGAACCTGAAGCCGCAGCCCTGACTACAAAACCCTAAGCCCCTGCAGCACCCTTTTGGATCTCTGCACGGTTTAGGGTTTAGGGTTTTTAGGGTTTAGGGTTTATAGGGCCCTACGAGAGGAGTCATGTAGGAACCTGATTTATAAACCCTGGTCCTACAAAACCAACGTAATAGGATCCATGTGCAGAACTCGAGCAGGTTTCCTAATCAGGATCTTTCATGAATTTGAGTAGGGCTTGGGGGTTATGCGATATACGATGCTACCATTACGAGAAGAGCCCTAAGAAAAATTATTGAAATTATTGGTGTTTATCCAAACTTCGTCTTTATTGCCTCACCCATAATGTAGAAGCCTTAATTAAATCATTAGACTAGGGGTTCGGGGTATATTATGCTATAACTATAATTATAGTACACCGAGGTGCGAGAAGCTTGGTAGCCTCCGCCCAACGCCTTCCGCGCGCGCAGGCCGTAGCAGCAGCACCCAGACCTTAGTGAGATGTTGAACGTCACTCACAAGGAGCAGAAAGGTGGGTTGAGGGTTTACCTATAGTCTCCATTGTAGTTCCTTTTTGGGGATACCTTTTAGGATCCTTAATATAAAATTGGTTAAACCAAAAAAAGGAACTACAATGGAGACTATAGGTAAGGTTCAATTCAGCGTTCAAGCAGGCTTCAAGAGGCCGTATGAAGGTTTGTGCTGTTCTGGAAAGGTCACATGAATTAAGGCCTGTCGGCTGGAGGAATTATAACCCAGAGGGTCCGAGTACCCAAATAGCAAGGTTTCCGGTCCCCAAATCCATATTCTGAATGGTTTTTGGACCCTGAAACCCTACTATTTGAGTACTTGGACCCTTAGGGGAAGATAAACCCTAAACCCTAAACCCAAACGGCGCAATGCGTTTGGGCATTGACATTTGAACCCCTGGGAGCCGACATGGTACATACCTATAGTCTCCATCGTAGTTCCTTTTTCTTGGTTTGACCAAGTATATATTAAGGATTTTATAAGGTATCCCCAAAGAGGAACTACATTGGAGACTACAGGTAAGGCTTCAGGGCTTTTGAACCTTTCAACTCAGCCGTAGATCTCTCTCTCTCTCTCTACAGACACATATATACACGTATATAGTTTATATAGGCATGCTAAGGGATTCGGGTTGAAAGGATCGTCGGGTCTATTTCGAAAGCCTTACAACTTGAGGCTTCTGGAGTCAAAGCTTTACGGTCCCTGAGACTTCCTGCGCAGGGGCCCACGGGGTTGGGGGGGGAGATCTTCTAACGAATGCCTGGAGAAACATAACCTTCCTACCGAGGGGGTTTGTTGATGCCTGCATGAGGCTAAAGGAATTTCGGATGCTGACACTAGAGCCGTAGGGTTCGCCCTCATAGTCTTGACTGATAGCTTCCGACAGCGCCGTAAGCTTCATCTTGGCACACAGGGTTTCCGTATACGGGAAGAAGAATTTGAGTTGAGGTTTCGGGGCAACCTGAAACCAGAATTCCCGCAACGGGGGATTCTATCCACCGGGCTACTGGGAGCTGCAGTCCCGCAGCATGAGTAATAAGCATTTTTCAATAATCCTGACGGCAAACATGATGGAAGCAGGTGGTTTCAGAGCGGGTGTACTTAGACAGTCGGTTGCTGGGATACATTTTACAGATATATATATATATATATATGGAATATATGAGGTGGCTTACTATTTAGGCAACTGGAGCGCTAGGGCCCTAGGGTAAGGGCTGTATGAGAGTGGCTTGCGGCTCCAGGGTATATCCTGCGCGTGCAAGAGGCCGATACAATGTCAGGCTGAGGGCGCCCTAAATCGGTTTAGGGTTTAGGGTTTGGGGTTAGGGGGTTACGGTTTAGGGTTTAGGGTTTAGGGTTTGCTAAACCCTAAACCCTGCCCCCAAAAAAAGCACAAACAACTCCAAAGAACCCTAAACCCTACCCCTGAGCCCTAAAACCACAAAAACCCCTAGACCTAAACCCTTTAAACCTAAACCCTGAAACTCAACCCTAAACCCCAAAACCGCTGAGTGCACCCGGGACGCAGATGACATGGAGCTCCACCTTGGGCCGGAAAGTTTCCCCATGTGCGCGGAGTCTATCCGGCTTAGAGTTTTAGGGTTTCAGGGTGCAGGGTTTAGGGTATAGGGCTTCAGGGTTTTAGGGTTTAGGGTTTAGGGGTTTAGGGGGGTTTTAGGGTTTAGGGGAAAGGGTTCAGGGGTTTAGGGTTTCAGGGTTTAGGTTTTAGGGTTCAGGATTTTGGGGTTTAGGGGTTTGGGGTTTAGGGTTATGGATCCGTCTTTCCGAGGGTGCCTTATGGTTTGAGGGGTTTAGGGTTTGGGATTTAGGGTTATGGACCCTACCTTTGCGTAAGTTATAACTGTACCATATAGAATACAGACTTTAATAACCCCGCGACGCAAAAGTGGGTTTTCAATTTGGTAGTTGGAGGTGAGCTCTAGCAGTGGGATCAAGTGCTGTTGGTGTACATGAACAGCATATTGGTCCCCGGTAAGATCCCGGCGGCATAAACGCTTCTTCGCAACGGCAACTGGTAGTGTCACACATGGCCCCATGCAGACACTCATTTCTAGCCCAAGAGTCTGGCATTCCAGCAGGCTTAGCCACGTTTTTGCATGAACTAGTCATGAACTCCAAAGTGCTTGGGAGTTGTGCGGAAGATGGTCTGCAAAGCACATCTCGAAAATGTTCGTGCACAGCTTACAGGCATGAGTGCTACTCCGCTCCGGCAGCTACCGCTGCACACGACTATTGATACCATCACAATCTGAACCCTTCCCACAAGCCCCTCGACCAAGCCAAGGCTGCGAAGCCACAACCTTTAGATGCCTAACCACGCACTATGCTTTCAAGCCTAGCCGGTAAGCTCAAACCCTATCAACCTAAGCCCAACCAAACCCTACCAATCACGACATGATGTTATTCGCGTCTAGAATGACTCTATCATCCTAAACGCTAGACCCGAAAATTACTCTAAATCCTAAACCCTAAACCCTAAAATTACTCTAGTGGACCAAAGCTTTCGTCCAGGCCGCATTCTCGGTGCCCAAGGCCGCCTGGAGTGCCTCGGACCATCGGCTCTGGCGCCCCAATGCGACCACTGCAGAGGTGACCTTTGTGTCTAGGCGCCTCTGTCTCTGTCTCTTTGTATGTTTTGTATATATGTGTATGTACATACATATATATATATATATCTCTCTCTCTCTCTCTGTCTCTCTCTGCCTCTGCCTCTCTCTCTCTCTCTCTATAAATAGAGCGAAAGAGAGGGAGAGCGAGTGGGTGAGTGAGGGACGTGAGTGAGTGAGTGCGTGTTATTTTGTTCATTTCGATTTTTGGTACGGGACTGATTGGGCGGGAGCTTCAAGAGATGTGTTCTTCTGTTGCGCTGGGTTGCCGGCAAAGCTTCTGTCGAACGTTTGCTTGGGCCAGTGGTTCAGGTCTTTGGGGGGTAATAATGATTATACTGCTAATTACATGAATCAATAACAATAGTACCAGCAAGTAGTAATAGTAATAGGCTTGGAAATGAAGTTTCTGTCCCTGGCTTTCCAGGCTTCTTCAGCCAGGTCTGACGCTTCACGCAGTTTGGGTTGCGTTCACCGATGAAGAGACGTCGCCGGTCCTTGTGAGGCACCTGCACCCTACACCCCAAACCTATACCTCTACATACTCTCCATTTTAGTTCTTTCTTGTGGTTACCTTTCAGGGTCATAAACATGCCTAATTTCAATAAGCGAGGAACTGCAATGGAAACTACTTGGAGGACCATGGGACTTAGTAAGTAAGGTTATAAGTCCCCTAATTGGGGTTATATGTATAGCTACCGTAGTTATAACCCTACTTACTAGGTCCCATGATCCTTTGAGTATAGGTACATGGCAACTCCAGATTGTTTTCCTAATGAGGCACGAGGATGCTTCTGGATTCGGGGGTAGGACTGACGGGGTTTTTAGGATTTAGAGTTTTAGGGTTTAGGGCTTTAGGGTTTTAGGGTTTAGGGTTTAGGGTTTAGGGTTTAGGGTTTAGGGTTTAGGGTTTAGGGGTCTAGGATTTAGGGGTCTAGGATTTAGGGTTCAGGGTTTGAAGGCTTTTTCTTAAGTGTACTGGGTTTAGGGATGTGGAAGTGTGGAAGGCTCGAGAAGGTAGCAGACTGTACTCATGGGCCTAGTTGACCAGGGACCTTGTTTTGCTAACCTGAGAGAATATTATAGGAGAACTAGAATTATAAGAAATGTAATTTTTTCTAGGTTATATTTACAATGGAAATATAGTTATCCTAGAGTCATTATATCTTAGGTGTAGAATATATTTATACTAACCCCCAAAATGCTCTGCGGTCGGTTCTTCGGGCATCCACACGGAGCCCTGGACCCCGAAATCCGTGGAATTCGAATCCCTGAAGCCCTCCAACCCAAAATCCTTCAAAGATTTCTTCACCGAATGCAGGAACTCTGAGACTCTGTATCTCAAAAACCTCGATCCCGCTGAACCCTCGCCCAAACCGTCATTCCTGCCAGGACGCCTCGCAGGACATGCCATGGCTGCATGCTACCGATACTTCCAGTCTAGCCTCCTTTCCGATCGATAAGTTGTTCTACGGGCTGCTGCATAGGGTTCCACAGCGGTCATGCTCTCCCGTGTCGTTGCCCGTTTTGGGGGTAGTAGGGCTTAAGGGCTTGGGGCTGAGGGCTTCGAGTTTGTAGTTGCGGATGCTTGGAGGCCCAGGGGACTTAGTAAGTCGGTTATAAGTAGGCTTATAATTAGGGTAACTCCATTTAGGGTACTTATAACTCTACTTGTAACCTACTTACTAAGCCCCCCTGGGCCTCCAAGTAACCAAGATCCGGATGTAGGATCCTCGTGCTGCGGTAAAGAAACAAAGGCGTCCAACAACAAGGAACAGCACTTCTCGTCCGTGGGGTTATCGGGCAGTTGGAGGGCTTTGAGATCTCTAGATATGCCGCCTTGTGGGTCGGGGACTCGAGATTTCTGGACTGCAGCTGGAGTTCAGTTTGTTTGAGCGCGCTTGTGGGGTTGTGAGCTCACGATTTGGGCATGGGAGGGCAATGCACTCAAGATCCCGGCATCCTTGAAGCTCGGTCTCATTGGTCATGGTCACGCACTCGGGTTGGGTTTGTCAAATCATGGTCCATCGGGCGACTTGAACCCTATATAATTCCACTCTCGATACAGCACCCTATAGTTTGGGAACCTAATTTTGACAGGTGCCCGGGTTGGCACGCTGGGAAAACCTTTAACTCAAAACCATCCGAAGATTCTGCACCCCAACCCGTCCTAATCCCGTTTGATGCTCTGCCCAAAACCCTCTAAACCACAGCCCAGCCCGCACGCCTGAGGCCTCGACAAGCAGGAAGAGTTTTAAAAGACCTTGAACCAAAAGCCTGAACAGACCCTAAACCCTAAACCCTCTATACATAAACCCTGCCAAACCCTGAAGCCCCGGTTTGAGCCTAGGACGTCCGAAATTCGGCAACCCTGAGGATGAACTCGTGTTTCGACTCGACAAAACCAAGGTATGTAGGGTTTACGCTTTATGGCTTCCAGGGCTTCGGGTCTAGTGCGCTAGGAAGCATGAAAAGATGCCTTTCCTAAACCCCAAGCCCCTCGACCCCGAAATTCCACAAGCCCCCACCCAAACCCCCTAAACCCCCTAAACCCCCTAAACCCCCTAAACCCCCTAAACCCCCTAAACCCCCTAAACCCCCTAAACCCCTCGACCCCCCCCCACCCTCCCTCGCCCGCTAAAAAATAAGACCCTGAATTCCCGCAGGCCCCCAAACCGCCGAAACAGGGCTTTGGGATTTGCGTCTTGTTTTGGCTCAGGGTTTGGAGGTTTAGGGTTTGGAACCCACCAAGCCCAAGCACCTCCACCGGTCGATCTACCTGGGCAGCAGGTCGAGCGCATGGGTGGCAGTTCCGACTCTCTCTTGGTAGTGGGTTGTATGGAGTTTAACAAACCCCCTACCTTAATATTAAGGCTCTTGAAGAAAGGTGGCCTACTTATCAGGGGTCCACATTATGAGACAAAACTCAAACCTGGCCCAATATTTCGCTATTCTCCTGCACTCAGGGATGCGGGTTTAAGTATTTAGCGAGACAGATATACTATACACTGTTGTAGTATAGGGGCCTTGCTTGAAGTAGTCTTGGAGTATATGATTAATTGTAGTAGATACCAACTATAGGTGAACTACAAGGGGGTGCTTTTTCTAATAATTCCGACACTAGTATACAACATCCCAACACCTGGCTTTGTGTCCTCCACTGCAGCCTAGATATCTGCGGCAGTCGGGCTTTTCAGTTCTCGTTTGGTTTGAGATGGCTGTGACTGTGAATGGTTTACCCATAGGCCCCATAGTAATTCTTTTTGGGATTACCTTGTAGGATTCTAAATATGAGCCACAAAAAGGAACCACTACGGGGCCCATGGGTAGTTTTAAGGTCACGGGTTTATGGTTTAGGACTAGAAAGCGCTGAATCCTAAACCGAACCCTAATTACCAAACCCTGACGTTTGACCCTCAACCCTAAACCCTAAACCCTAAACCCTAAACCCTAAACCCTAAACCCTAAACCCTAAACCCTAAGAATCAAACCTTGATGCCAGCGTCAGTCCCAGGCCCTCATAGATCCCCTGCAGAACCCTTATGGCTCCCTTTTTACGGGAACTTTAGGAACTTTTAGATCCGTTTAGGGTATCCTTTAAGGGCTCTAAGGGCTCCTTAAGGGAACCCTAAACCTCAACCGGTTTAGGGTTTAGGGTTTAGGGTTTAGGGCCCTTGCGAAGAAGGGGCAGTAACGGTCTTTGGCACGTGGACATGCTTTTGCACGGGCACGGGCACGACCTGAGGATCCCGGAAACGGATGACGGTTTGGGGTTTTGGGTTTACCTATAGTCTCCATTGTAGTTCCTTTTTTTGGTTTAACCAATTATTTATTCAGGATTTTATAAGGTATCCCCAAAAAGGATCTACAATGGAGACTGCAGGTAGGTGGGATCCACTCGAATTTCCAGAGTGATTGTGCTTATAAGCTAAGGGGCCAACCTTTCAGATACACATGTAGAAAGACGTATAGTATACGTAGTGGATATATGGATGAACATTATGGGAGTTAATGGTTTATTCAGGTTTAGGGTGTAGAAGTTTGGGATTTAAGGCTTAGGCTTTAAGGTGTATGGGGACGCCTGGCTTGGGATGCACACCCAAATCTCAGAACCGTCAGCACCACCAACCCGACGGCGGAGTCCTCAGCTGGAACCCTCAGCCCTGATCTTCAATCACAGGACCTAAACCCCAAACCCAAAGCCCTACCCGGATCCCTAAAGCATGTAGAAGAATTAACGGCCTTCTACTTAGGGCTTTAGGGGTTTGGGGTTTTGGCATACCCTCGGCAGCCTTAACCGCACACGGCCAAGCCTTCACACAAGAAAAAGCCCTCTCCCTTGCAAATTAAGCCGCATGGCAAACACTAAACCCAATAGCAGCTACCTGTCTACGGGCACAGAAAGTTGAAATCACAATAGGGAAGCCCAAAATGCCCTGAACCCTCAAACCCGAAACCCTAAACACTGAAACTGTAAAGTCTGAAACCCCCAAAAAGCTCTAACCTGCCACAGAAGGGGCCTTAATGATTATTAGCATAGGGTTTTGGGCTATATTTATAGTATATTTGCAATAAGGAACCCTAGCAGTAATATTGGTCATTCTTCAGGCTTCTATACTAAATACTAAACCCTGCATCTGAAGCCAAAACGAAACCTCAGGGGCTGAGTATCCTAGCCCAAAACAGGTTAACCTTTTCAATTATAGTAGGATTATATGCGCCCCTGAACCCTGAACCCTAAACCCTAAACCCAAAGCTGCGAATGTCGCCACGATCCAGAGATAAAGCCTCGCATGGAAGGCCACGCAACCCCTCCGATGTGCTGCTCTTGAAGACTGCACGTGGAAGGCTGACATCTTTCCTGCGGCTCGCGCGAACCAGGTTCGCCAGTTCCTGAAGGATATCCTCCTGAGACGTCTTGGTTTGACTCACGCCGGAGAACATTTTGTAGATGTAAAGGCAAATGTCGTCACGGATCCATCCGCTCCGACGAGCTTTGGCCCATATGAGCGTCACGAGCGGCAGCTTCTGCTTTGTTCTGGGAAACGCTGCCAGCCCCTCGATCCGACGAAGCCTCGTCGCTCCAATTCTGCACACCAAGAACTCTTCTAAAGGGTTTGGGGCTCAGGTCTCAGTGTTCAGCGTGTAGGAATATAGGGGCTTAGTGTTTTAGGGCTTAGGGGATCATAGGGTTTAGGGATTAGTGTTTAGGGTTTAGGGATCATAGGGCTTAGGGTTTAGGGTTCAGGTCTTAGTGTTTAGGGTTTAGGGCTGAGGTCTTAGTGTTGTAGGCTTTGTGTTTAGGGTTTAGGGATCATAGGGCTGAGGGCCCAGGGTTTAGGGCTTAGTGTTTTAGGGTTTAGGGATCATAGGGTTTAGGGCTTATTGTTTGGGGTTTAGGGATCATAGGGTTTAGGGCTAGAATTTAGGGCTTAGGTTTAGGGATCATAGGGTTTAGGGCTTAGGGCTTCAGGCTTATAGGGTTTAGGGATTGTAGGGTTTGGGGTGTTAGGGCTCTCAGATTGTAGGGTTTAGGGGTTATAGGGCTTTGGGATTATAGGGTTTAGGGTTTGAGGGTTTTGTTCAAATGGATACATGGGATCTACTATACGGGTCTCTACAGGTTTATAGGGTTTAATATAGAGGCCCGAACAGTTAGCTCGAGAGGTTTCTGTAAGGCCTACTACAAGGGTTCTATGATCCAGCGGCCGAAATAGTTGATGGGGTTTTGGAGCAATATTAGCTATACCTAAATTACCGAAACCTGAGTGGGTATATCTTACTTTAGCCAAGTTAGGGGCTATCCGGACCTGTTATTCCGACAACTAGATATCGTTATCAGGTATTCCGACCCCCTTAGCCTTATCCAAGCCTTAAACCCTAAACCCTGTCCCGACCCCGAAATTCACCTCCCCTAACCCAACCCCAAACCCTAATCGCTAAGGGGAGCCTTGTCGATCCACTCGATCTGAGGTACCTCAACTGTCCTCCGAAGGCATGATCTTTACTGCTTAGGATTTGGTTTTTGTGGTTTAGGGTTTAGAGTTCAGTTTAGAGTTTGGGGTTCAGGGCTTGAGGTTCAGGATGTCGAGTTTAAATGCCAGGGCTTAGTGTTTCGGATGTAGGCTGTGTGTAGGGCTTGTACGGCTCAGAAAAACCCAAACCCAAAAACCCCTAAACCCTAAACCTTAGACCCCTAAACCCTAAACCCTAAACACTCCAAGCCTAGGGACTTAGCTAAGTTTAGGATTTAGGGCTTTCCTGCTAGGTGAGTTTCAGAGTCTAGCCCAAACTTGGGAGTATCTTCTAGGGATGTCCGGATGTAGGAAGTTTGGGTTTAGGGTTTAGGGTTTAGGGTTTAGGGCTTTTGGGCTTTAGTGTGTGTAGGGCTTGTGGTTTAAACTCGCGCATGGGCTCAACATGCTGCCCTTGCTGAAAGGTGTTGGGACCAAGGTGCATCTTCTGCACTTCTGGTGTCACATTCATCTGAACCGAAGTACTTAAAGGATCTTGGGACTTAGCAAGTAGGGTTATAAGTAGGGTAACTCTACTTATAACCCCAATTAAGGGACATATAACCTTACTTACTAAGTCCCATGAACCTCCAAGTATCTCTTGCATTGCAAGGATAAGTGACGGTAGTTTGGGCTCTAGCGTCGCCGCGGCTTCGCCTGTGGTGTTCTTGCCTTCTCTGTGTTTGGGTTTAGGGTTTAGGGTTTAGGGTTTAGGGTTTAGGGTTTAGGGTTTAGGGTTTAGGGTTTAGGGAGTTTTGGTTTGCGGTTCTGGCCATCGGGGTCTTTGGGTCCTTAGGTCTTCTTCGTACAAGACGGCGGCACTACAACCTAAACCCGCAACCCTCCACCTGAGCAGCCTAATCCTAAACCCTTAATGTAGGAGCCTTAGTAATTCAAATGGGGTGTTGGGGCCCATTCTACTGTAATTAGAATAAGGAACCCCCACAATAATATAGGTAATTATTAAGGCCCCTATATCAGCCCTTAGCCCCAAACCTTATAAACCCTAACCTTTGCTGGCTCCACAGCTCCTCTGGCTACGATTCTCCACTGTCACATGCCGATGGCGCTGCACCTCGGCTAGCCCCGAGGCAAGGTGTCCAGCTAAGCCCAGCACGACGCAGCTTTATCACGATGACAGTTCAGATTATCGGTTACGCAACAAACCAAAAACCTGGCGCTAAACCCTAAATCTCTTCAACCCTTCAATACCAAAACCAAACCCTAAACCCTCAACCCTAAAAAACATATAAGCCTCTCGAGCTTAAGGTAGGGTTGCGGGTTCTATGGGCTATTCTATAGTGCCCTTGTAGGCCTACAGAACCCCAAACTTCCTAAACCAAAAGTACCCTTCCAGAACACTTCAAGATCTTTAAAGGAAACCTTTATAGCAACCCGCGGCCCTCCAACCTACACGCTGAGGGATTCGCAGGAATGTGCACGTGGTGATCCACGAACTCTACCTCACACGCCCGGAGCGGCTTCATCCAAGGCTGTCGGGTTCCTTTTTCGGGTTCCTCTAAGGGTTTATATTAAAGCCTCCTTTAACGGTGCCTGGAAGGTGCTTGAAGCTTTAGAACTGTTCTTCGAGGTCCTTCTGCAAACATACACAAGCGATACTAGCATTGAAAGTTGTGTTCAAGAGCGGCCTAGTCCCTAAACCCGAAACCCCAAACCCTACCTTAACCCCCCAGGTACTATATAGGGTACTAGAGCCTCTAGGGCCCTATATAGTGGGTACCTGGAGGGTTAGGGCTAGTCTAAGGTTTCCGGGTTAAGGCTGCCTTTTGGGGCTTTCGCTGTCGAGCTTGACAGAGTCTGGCATGAAGAAGCCCCTGAGGGTCCATGTGCAAGGATACTCTATGGGTTCTTTATAACAGTCTATAGTCTATAGATGAGGGTACTTCATAAGAGCTCTATATAGGGGTTCTATGTAAGGGTACCGTGTAAGGCTATAAGGGTTTAGGGTGTAGGTTTTCGAGTCCATGTACCCAAATCATGTATACTTTGGACCCAAAGTACCTATGCAGGGACTGCTTTAAGGCCAAAGTATATACTGCTTGGGCACATGGACGCTTAGGGGAAGATCATTCCCATCTTTGTCATGGCCGATCTAGCAGATTGGTGCTTACCGCTGATTCTATTCCGTGTTGGCTTTGTTGTTATCTTAGTCTTCGTCTCCGTCTACTCCCTGCCCCGCCTCTGTCTTCTGAGTTTGAGAAAACGTTGGACTGAAGTCGGGCATTGGAAGCTCCGTGGTTCATACGAGGGTTCGGTTGATTTTAGGGCCTTGGTTTTCCAGCTTCGGGTTTGGGCTTTTGGCCAACAGGGGTGAGAGCTTCCGGAAACGTTGCAAAGCGCAACGAAATTTTCCAAAAGCTCTACCGCTTATCTAGTGCGATCTCCTTACCCTTGGAAGATGCTCTGTCAATGTGGGGCGGCATGGGATCTGAGGCTCCCCAAACCCTGAGGGCCCAAAACCTCAAACCTCAACACCTGAAGCCGACACTGTTTTGACCGCTATGATGAAGATGGTGATGGGGAGGGTGGTGATGAAGATGATGCTGGTGATGATGATGATGGTGATGATGATGGTGATGCTGATGGTGGCGGCGGTGGCGGCGGCGGTGGTGGTGGTGGTGATGACGATGCTGCTGGTGATGACCGCAATGATGAGGATTGTGATGATGACGGTGGAGGTGATGGCGATGATGGCCACGATGATTACGAGGATGATGATGATGAGGATGATGATGATGGTGATGGTGATGACAATGATTATGGTGATGGTGGTAATGTTGAAGGTAGCAATAACAATTTTCGGGTTATTGTGCAGTATATGATGATCATGCTTAAGGTCCAGGATGTAGGGTTTGGGGTTTGCATTAGGATTTAAGCGTTAGGGTTTAGGGTTGCTTTCAGGTTTCGGGAGATACACGAACCTAGGCCCTAAACTCCCAACCACAATTACTACATCTAGGTCCAGAAACTCAGGAGTGCATCTTTAGAGCTCTGGCGAACTTCCGCCAACACCATGCAAGACAGAGTGCTCCTTCATCCAACTGAAACCTGTAACTAACCGTCCCGACACGCCTCAAACAACAACTGGAGCTTGAAAGAGAGCCTTTAGGGGCCTTAATAATTAGACTACGGTTTTGGGCCTCTTTATAGTATTATTATAAAAATGAGCCCTAACAGAAATATAAGTAATTATTAAGGCTTCTATATTACCAGCACTCAGACCTTATCGTTGTCCCCAACAAAACCCTATAACCCTAAACCAATAATTGAACATTCTAAACTCTTCACCGCGCCCTCAGACACTACTGAACCTGAAACCCCAAACCCGAAACCAAGAAAACCCTGAAACCCCAAACCCGAAAGCCGCTGGCCTGCGGCACCTCGACCATCTTCGGCACTTTCTGAATGATAGGCACATGCACCTGCTTGTCAGGGTTTAGGGTTCAGGGTTGTATTTACTTAGCGGATCGGGATACAATAAATCTCAAATCCCAAAGCGCGCAGCGACTTAAAGGGCTATCATTACATGGAGTGCTGTTCATGCAAGGACCCTAATTCATTGCCGGCCCCGAAAATCCTGAGAAGCTCCTCCTGACGGAAGCCATGAAACCCAAACTCTGACCTTTAGGGGGGTTTAGGGTTTAGGAGTTTAGGGGTTTAGGGTTTAGGGCCTAGGGTTTAGGGTTTGAGTAGAAGCCAGAGAGTTGGAACATGGATACCCTCATCTCATGCCCTTAAGGTAAAGTTTGGGGCATCCTAGCACTAATACTCCTTCTCCTGTGTTCCAACTTTCTGGGGTTTCGCTGTCGTAGTTGCTGGCACTTCCAAGCCAATGAAGGGCTTTGATCGTACTATAGGGGCCTTAATAATTAGAATGGGGTTTGGGGGTATCTTCTACTATAACTATAATCAGGAACCCCCAAAACCCCAGTCTAATTATTCAAGCCCCTATATTACTACAAACCCAAAACTTAGGTGTTGGAAAACGAACTTGCGTTTGGAGTCCTTGGGGCGTAAATACGGCTCAAGGTTCAGGGGTTTAGGGTTTAGGGTTCAACATGACCACCACCAATGCAGAGCCAACGAAGGACGCAACAACTAGCAATACTACCCCCTCTGGCGGCTAAGAGTACCCCACACTCCACACACCCCAAGCCCCTGTGTTTTCATTGTACTACAATTCCATCACCAAGTTGGAGGGTTCCGGACCAGCAAAGTCAAAGAGGACTCTCTCGTGGCTTAGGGTTTAGATCTCGGAGAACAGTAAAATCAGTAAAATCCCCACTGGAGAAGCCTGAGCCCTTCTCTGCAGGAACATCTCTATCTATCGGTCTATCTATCTATCTATCTGCCTATCTGTCTATGTAAATATCTACTTATCTACCTTTTCTACCGATCTACATATCCTATCCACCTATCTACCTAGCTACCTACTTAGCTATCTGTCTATCTATGCATGCATGCACACATGCAGCTGTGTTCATAATCATCTGTTCGTTCATGTAGCTACTTATGGCAAACACAGACAGACACTCACACACACACACACAGAGACAAAAGCCTAAGTCATCAAATAACTAATATAACATACTCACTCTATCGCGCAACGTCGACGACAACAGTGTAATCGAACCTCAACTTCATGTTAGTCATCGAAATTACTAGAGCAGATGCTGGTGTGAACTATCTAAAACCACCACCACCACGGCCACCACCACCCCTACCCTTAACCCTAAACTCTAAACCCGACCACCACCACCCCCACCACTTTACTTTGCAAACTCCGACGGAAAGCGGCTGCAGCTGCTCTAGCACCTGCTTTTGCACTGGCACCGGCACCACCTCATCCTGCAACCGCGTGTGGAGATCAGGATGGGGAGCCCGAAACTCACTAAACCCAAAACTCCCGAAACCCTAAACTCCCTAAACTCCCTAAACCACTAAACCCTAAAACCCTGAATCCCTAAAGCCCTAAGAGCCGAAAACCCTAGGACTGAACCTTACACCCCAAACTCTCAGACCTTCGTAACTAAACTCGACCCTGCACCCTAAACCCTAAACCCTAAACCCTAGACCCTAAACCCTAAACCCTAAACCCCCAAAACCCTAGACCCTAAACCCTCAACCATTCCGAAAGCCCTCGACCTTGGAGCCAAAGCTGGAGCCGGGAACCCCAACCCCCCCAGAAGCCCAAAAATCCAGAAGCCTGAGATTGTTTTGGGGGGTTTAGGGTTTAGGGTTTGGGGTTTAGGTTTTAGGGTTTGGGCTTTAGGGTTTGGGGTTTAGGTTTTGGGGTTTCGGGTTTAGTTTTGGGGTTAAGGGTTTAGGGTTTGGGGTTTAGAGTTTAGGGAGTTTAGGGAGTTTAGAGTTTAGGGTTTTGGGCATCCTCAGGGAGAGCGTTTTCCTCGCCAGGCTCTGGGCTTGGCTTCAGTGGCTTTACCTACCCGTCCAGAGTATCCTAGTGGAATTGAAAAAATAAGAATATGGGTGGTTGTCAAAATTATGGTCCCTTTGTGGGGTACCCTAAACAATAGGTGCCGTATTATAATAAGGAACCAAAAAGGGACCATAATTGTGACAACCAACCATATGAACCTTAATTAAAGGTTACATAGGGTTTCTAATACCCGAAAAACGGTTAAAGGTTACCTATACTACGAAGTTTAGGTCTTACATTACAGTCGAGAGGTTTAGGGCCAGCATTGCCGCCCCAGAGAGAGGAAGGGAGCAGCAGAATAACATCGCGTGCACAAAGACGCCGTGGTAACAGTAGTTGTATACGGAGGCGATGTCGTTAAGAGATGTGAGCGCGGTAAACCTTGAACCTTAGACCCTGAACCTCACACCCCGAACTCAAAAACACCCTAAACCATAAACCCTGAACCTTACACCCTGAACTCTAAAACAACCCAATGCCAAAACGTTCAAACCTGACCTCCCAAGTTTTGGCAGAATCACGAAATCTAACTCTGCGGCTTCTAAAGGCCTACGGCAGCCGCGAAGTGTGTATTAGGGCATGGGCTTCAGGGGTTCGGGGTTTAGGATTTAGGGTTTAGGGTTTAGGATTTAGGGTTTAGGGGCTGATGGTATAAGTTTGGTGCCCAGTATCACAACAGCTTAGTTTCAGTTTTCAGTACATCAGAAACAGATCCTGGACAACCCCTCATCTGGCACCTTCAGCCTTTGAAAACCTCAAACCCCTCCACAACCCTGGCTACCTTACCCGAGGGCTCGAGTTGTCTGAACACTCAGTTACTAACCATATATATATATATATGTTATGTATCCCAGTGACTCACTATTTAAGTAACTGGAGTTGCAGGGTCAATGACCCGCAACGGTCCTAAACCCCAAACGTTAAACCCTAGTTAAAGCCGAAAGCCTGAACCCAGACCTGTTCGCAGCTTTCAACCTAGACCCCCCAACTACCCTCTAATATACCCTAAATACCCACTATTACGGGCCATACGGGCTCTATTAAAGGGCCCTTGGGGGGTCCTGGAAGGACCCCTTACATTTAGAGAGCGACCCTAAACCCTAAACCCTA
>CAJNDV010015502.1:47946-58978 GCA_905221635.1 Symbiodinium sp. CCMP2456 | reverse complement strand
CCCCCCCCCCCCCCCAAACAAAAATAGCAACACAAACTATAAGAAAGCCCAGACTCCTCCCACGGCCCCCGAGCCCCCGGAGGCCGAGCCAACAGCCGCCATGACCCGGGCGCCCGAGAGCCCGCACAGCTTCGGAAATGAGAGTCTTTGTGGGTTTAGGGTTTAGGGAGTGTAGGCTTCGGAAATTGGAGTTTGGATAATTTCGGGGTTTAGAAATTTAGGGTTCATTTAGGGTGAGGAGTGTGGGGTTTAGGGTTGAAGGTATACTACATTTTTTACCATCACTAAGATGATTGCGACTCAACACCTAATTGTTGTAGAAGGGTTGCTAACAATGAGGGCTGGTGTTGCTACTGTTACCATTGCTGGTCTTGGTTGTTGTTATTACTACCCGAGCTTGTATCATTCCAGTTAACGCTACGAGCTCTTGCCTCGCAGCGTTGTTTTGGCGCAAGAACGACACAGGTATGCGGGCTAATGCACTTTACGGCCCTAAATCCTAAACCTTAAGCCCTAAGCCCTAAGCCCTAAACCCCAAGCCCTAAATGATATTCATAAAGTTCTTCGTGTCAGGTCTTTGAGACCAAGGGCCCCCGGAGTAGAGAGTTCTGGTTTAGGGTTTAGGGGTTAGAGTTTAGGAGTTTAGAGTTTAGGGGTTTAGGGTTTAGGGTTCGGGTAGTGATTCATACAGCTTGGGGGTGTTGGGTTCATGATTGAGGTTGGGGTCACCGGCCTATCTGTTTGACGATGTTGGTGCATCTCTTGAAGCACCTCCCGAACCCTAAACCCTAAATCCTAGACCCTAAACCCTAAACCCTAAACCCCAAACCCTAAACCCTAAACTTCCTAAACCCCTAAACCCTAAACCCTAGACCCTAAACCCTAAACCCTAAACCCTAAAACCCTAAACTTCCTAAACCCTAAACCCTAAACTTCCTAAACTTAAGTTGCCTTCGGAAACCTCGAAGCTCTTAACCGCAAGGCCTCTATCCGACCGATTCACCGGTCAGGTGCGCGCCTTGCTGAAAAGTTGCCAAAGGGTTTAGGGTTTAGGGCTTATAGGGTTTAGGGTTTAGGGTTTGTAGGGTTTAGGGTTTAGGGTTTAGGGTTTAGGGTTTAGGGTTTAGGGTTTAGGGTTGCTGCAAAGTTGCCCCAGAGCGACCCAAAGGGTTCAAACCCAATGATTTTTAGTGTTTAGGCTTTAGGGGTTTAGGGGTTTAGGGTTTAGGATTTAGGGTTTAGGGTTTAGGGTTTAGGGTTTAGGGTCTTGGGTTTAGGATTGGGGTTCTTTCAATATTTGGGAGAGTATAAGATTATTAGGTACTTGGACCCTTGGAGCACCCTGTGATATCGCGATCCCCAGTGCTGTTGCTTCTGCTGCTGCTATGCCTCCGATCTGATTTTGCTCCTAATTGCGCTTCTGTTTCTCCTACTCCTCCTCCTCCTCCTCC
The DNA here is from genome assembly GCA_905221635.1 of Symbiodinium sp. CCMP2456. Classification (NCBI taxonomy): domain Eukaryota; class Dinophyceae; order Suessiales; family Symbiodiniaceae; genus Symbiodinium; species Symbiodinium sp. CCMP2456. The sequence goes on along the minus strand of CAJNDV010015502.1, from coordinate 57,527 downwards.
TACTACTACTACTACTACTACTGCTACTACTTTTGCTACTACTGCAACTACTACTGCAACTGCCACTACAAGTCACTGCCACTACCGCGCAAGCACGCAGTGGAGTCAAGCATCCGGCTGTCTTTTCTGAAGCCTTGCACAGCAGACTCCGTTCCAAAATCCCGTGGTCCGGACGTTAAAACAGATACTCTGCGCAGGCTGCCAAATTACTTGAAACCCTGAAATAAGCCCCACAACCAAAAACCTTAAATTCCAAACCGTAAATCCTGCGCCCAAAGCTCTCTGCGACATGACTCCCGAAACCCCGTGCTGCAAAGTGCGTCAGATGGTGGCCGTGACCTCAGCTGCAGCTGCGGGAACGCAAGGATTCCTTAAGGGTTCTATCAGGTTTAGGACCTCAATGGGTTTCTCCTAAATAGCTCGTGGGCAGAAGGGCATTTTAGGGATGACTCAAGATGTACAAGATATGGCGGCACTGTCAAAGATGCAGCTCAGGGTATCGGGTGCAAGAGTTTAGGGCGTTCCAGGACCCCCCCAAATACAAATGCCCTTTCATAGAACCCTTATGGTCCTGAAGATACGGGTTGTCTACAGTGTGACAGAGGGTTGTGGGGGGTCCAGGATCGGGGTTTAGTGGGGTTTAGGGTAGGGGTTGGGGCAACATGACGGTGGCGAGACCTCTCGGGAATAGATCAAAAGTACAGAAAGAGGCCCTCAAGCTCCGAAACGCTGAAGGCCTGACACATGCCAGCCACATCCAACACTTGAAACCACTGAAATAGGGTCTAGGTTTTAGGGTTCTACACCTCGAATGAAGTATCATCCGAGGGCTCAAGATAGCCCCGACACCATTTTCATGATACGGTTTCTGAGCTCAGGGGCCGCAATGTGGGGGTTTCCGAAAATAGAGGACCCTAATATAGTACCCTAAATAGTAGGACTAATAGTAGGATCCTTATTATAAGGACCCCCAAAAAGGTACCCCTAAAATCTCGGAAACTCCCGTATGAGTTCCTGAGCCTCAGGGCAACAACACACAACCCTCAAAACACAGTAACTTGGGGGGGGATTTAGGGTTTAGGGTTTAGGGTTTAGGTTTAGGGTTCAGGGTTCGGGGTTCAGGGTTTAGGGTTTAGGGTTTAGGGCTGAGTACCTTAGCCCCAAAAAGGGTTAACCTTTTGAGGTATAGTAGGATTATATAAGCCCCAGAAGGTTAAAGGTTACCTGGTTACCTACTCAGCCCCTAAGGTAAGCCGGTGGAGCCATTGAGCCTGCACCATGCAGACCGTAACTTGAGTATGCGCCGAGAGGCCAGGGATTTTGGATCGAAGATCTCATCGTTAGGAGCGAGGAGCTGTGAGGAGATGGCATAACCTTGGTTTTGTACAGGGTTTTCACTTGTTGCCTTTACACTGCTTATGAAACAGAGACGGTTCCTGACTCCCTGTTTCTTTCTAAATCCTAAACCCCACCCCCTAAAACCCTAAAATGCTAAAGCCCTAAACCCTACACCCTAAACTCTAAAACCCTGAAGCCTTAAAGCCCTAAAGCCCTAAACTAGGCTTTCAGGATCCGGGAGCCATGAGCCTTTGCAAGGTTTCGGTGTTGGGGTTTAGGGTTCAGGGTTTCAGGATATGGGTAGTTGTCAAAATTATGGTCCCTTTTGGGGTACCCTAAATAATAGGTGCCGTATTATAATAAGGACCCAGAAAGGGACCATAATTTTGACAACCAACCATATAGGATGCAAGTGGTTTACGGTGTAGGTTACGTGTGGGGTTGAGGCTTTCGGAAACTACACACCCTAAACCGGGTGAGGCGACCTCTCAGCTTCGAGATACTATGACAGGTCTGTGGCGCAATATGATATTCCACTACACTGGCTGTGAAACCGTACTGTCATCATGTGTCTACATGTGCATATCTAGACCTATGTGTGTATGTATGTGTATATTTATATACACACATACTGTATACATACACACGCACATATGTATGGGTACGTCTGGGTACGTGGTAACCCTTTCATACATACATATCTTAAAACCCTAGTCGAATTATGAGGCCCCACTTCAGGCTTAAACTGTACAAAGCTGGGGAGAACATCTAGTAGTCCCCAAAACCCTCACTCTAACCCCAAGCCTTAACAGTATGACAGTCCTAGCCCGATATCATGAACTTCACTCGACCGCACAGACAACTGAAACCTATGGTACATGGGCATACGAACAATGGAACCGTGTTTTGGGATATATACCAATATGATTCCAGTATGATAATAATAGCTAGAGACTGTAAGGGCGTTTCTGTGCCAATCCTTCAAGCCTACACCACCCTAAACCCTAAACTAGGCCCTAAACCCTAAACCCTTAGCCCTAAACCCAAAGCCCTGCACCCTAAACCCAAACCGGACATGCTCTTGTTTGCCTCCCAAGCTATACTCTCAGCCATCAAACCTCGAAGCCACCTGTACCTTTAAACGGGGTTTAGGGTGTAGGGTTTAGGGTTCCTCTACCTTAAGGACGAAATGACCATTACAATATAGCCCTAGACTCTTATGGTATATGAACCTTAAACCCTTTTAAGGCTCATGTCGTCCTTAAGGTATAAGGGGTTCCACAATGGTTATATTGGGGTGTTAATTAAATTAAAGGGTTTACTATATCGACCTACATGAGGTCCAGAACCCTCCCAGCTCCGCAGCGCAAAGCCCCCACTTCCTAAAACCCTGAACCCTAAACCCCTAAACTCTAAATCCTAAACCCTAAACCCCTAAACCCTAATCCCCAAACCCTAAGCCCCTTAACGTCAAACCCCAGCCCTGAACCACCAAGCACCGAAAAACTCCTCGAAACTCAAAAAACTCCGAAACTCCTTAGACTCGAAATCGCCTAAACACTCCTACACCACCCAGGAGGAAACTCGTAAAACCTTAAACCCTAAACCCTAATCCCTGAACCCTAAACCCGAAACCCTAGACCCTGAACCCTGACTTTGCCAAAGAGCTCCGGTCCCCGCCTCTCACTTTTCGCTTCAGGCTTTGGGTTTAGGGTTTAGGGTTTAGGGTTTAGGGTTTAGGGCTTAGGGCTTAGGGTTTAGGGCTTTGGTTTTCAGGGCTCAGCATTTTCGGGCGTAGGGTTCAGGGTTTAGGGTTTTGGGTTTGAGAGTACAGAGTTTTAAAGTTTAGGGTATAGGGTTCAGAATCAGGGCGTACTGAACCTTGAACCCGAAATCCTACACCCCGAACCCTAAACCCTCAACCCTAAACCTTGAACCCTAAACCCTAAAACCGAAACCTAAAACCGAAACCCTGAACCCTACACCCTCAAAGCTGAACTCTGAGCCCCAAACCCTAAACCCTAAAAGCTGAACCCTGAACCCTAAACCCCAGACCCTAAAAGCTGAACCCTGCACCCGAAACCCTAAACCCTAAAAGCTGAACCCTGCACCCGAAACCCTAAACCCTAAAAGCTGAACCCTGCACCCTAAACCCTAAACCCTCAAAGGGGTTTAGGGCCTAGGATTCTTTGAGGCTTTTGGCAGTCGAGGAGCTGGGTTCCTAGCAGGGCTTAGGGTTCAGTTCTGGGCTTGGGGTTTAGGGTTTAGGGTTCAGGGTTTTGTCTTTTGTAGGGTTTACGGTTTAGGGTTTGGGGTTTAAGTTTTTTTTGTTTTTTTGGGTTTAGGGTTTGGGGTTTGGGGTTTAGGGTTTAGGGTTTGGAGTTTAGGGTTTAGGGTTTGAGGTTTAGGGTTTATGGAGCTTCGGGTGTAGAATTTGCGGGTTTACTGTTCAGAGCATCATTCAGCTCCTGTTTGGGCTTCAGGGCCCTGTGTTTAGGAAGCTTATGAACCCTATAAACCCTAAACCCCCTTCTGGTTTCGAACTAAGTACTGGAACATCTCCAGGAGTCGATTTACGCTGAGTTGGTTCACGATCTCGTGCAAGCTTAAGGACGACATGACACTGAAAAGTAGGGGCCCTATGCCCTTATACTATGAATCCCTATATGGTATATGAACCTTAAGCCCTTTTAGGGTTCATTTGCTCAAGGAAGTCGTTCATTCTTGAGCTCGTCACCCCTCTGTTGGTAAAGGTCTCGTAGGGCTCAGCCAGCGCAAGCCACGGCTTGCTGCGCACGCTAATGCGAGCATGAATACGGCGTCGCAAAAAAAGTGGCGTGCCGCACTGCTGAACTCAGATGAGTTCATGCAACTCTATTCCGCTCAGCAGACCTTGATTCCTCAGCTGGGACCATTGCGCAACCGTTTAGGGTTTAGGGTTATGGTTTAGGGTTTAGACAAGGGGTTTAGGGTTTAGGGTAGGGTCCTCGAAGGGTGGGGCTTTGCATTTGATTGAGTGCCGTGGGTTTACGATTAGGGCGGAATTCAGTGAACGTAGTGGCTAACATCGAAGCCGCTGGGCAACCCTACCTTACAGCCCTAAACCCTAAACCCTAAACCCTAAAACCCGTGGTTTGACATATCGGCCTTAACGGATTTCGTTCGCCAGCGTCTCGCGGTGCATCCCGGTCCAATTTTGTATGGACCATAACCAATGGGAAGTTTTCTAGGTCATGCAGCCCTTGTAACCTACTACATGTATAAACTGTAATACGCCATGATAGTCTAGAACAAAATCTTCATAAATTTACGAGCACATACTAGGTTTATAGGGTTTAGCGTTTTAGGGTTCTATCAGGGGTTATGAAGTTCTACAGGGTTTTTAAGGGTTCAAATGAGCTAATAGTTAGGTACCTGCGGCTTAGGATAGTAGTTTAGTCGCTAATTCTTGGCAGCGTAGATGGTTTCTGGCTACTTGGACCCTTCATGAAGACCCACCGCTTTCTCGTTTTACTACAAGACCCTGAGCCAAACACGGGAGCAATCATCAATGGGCCGAGCCTTTGACGTTGATGCGCGAACGGAAAGAGTCCATTCCTTACATGCTCGAGACTGGGAGCCAGGCCCACAACCCTAAACCCTAAACCCTAGACGGGATTTAGGGTTCAGGGTTCAGGGTTTAGGATTTAGGGTAACCCTAAACCCGAAACCCTCAACCCTAAACCCTAGACACTAGACCCGAAACCTTCAACCCCAAACCCTCCACTGTCAGCTACAATGCCTCGACCCCATCAGCCTATCTGCCCCCAAGAATCCAGGAGCTTCCATGTTAAGGATCTTGGAGCCAAAGATCAGACTATATCATAAGAGGGTTTAGGGTGTAGGGTTTAGGGTTTAGGGTTCAGGGTTTAGGGCGACTGTGACAGCCTTAGGGTAAGTACTGAGAACTTTTGTTAAAGTCACCAAGTTTGAGGGCTAACAGTAGGGTAGAGACGCTGGGGCAATGACTCCCAGTGACCTTCTCTGAGGACAACTAAAGCTGCAACTCTAGGCACTATGTCAAGAGCTCCACAACTAATGTAGGGGCCTTATTATTAGAATAGGATTTTGGGATATAGTCTGTTATAATTAGGTTCATAATAAGGAACCCCCAGAATAGTATAGGTAATTATTTAGGCCCCTCTACTAAGTGCATGTTGTTGTATGTCCCAACAATCGAAAACCCAATCCCAGAGGGTCCAAGTACCTAAGCAGCATATGTTCCGGTACCACATTTCAGGGTATGGAAATGGGGACTTGCAGCCCCCATGGAGTACTCTTGGATCCTTTTGGATTTCTCCAAAGCCCTATCATGTGACGCCCCATGTTTCAGGTCAGACTCTGTCTGGAGGCCCAGCTGGATCCTGTTTATGGATTTAGCTGGCGGGCTTTCGGGATGGGGCTTAGGACTTAAGCATTGTGTGGCTTGGGGCCGAAGGGTTTGAGGTATACAAGTGCATTGGCTTAGGACCAGGGGTTTTGCGTGTAGGAGCATGCAGCGGCTGCTGTTTCGAGTGGTCAATAGTGTCTTCCACTGCTCATTACTCCATACACTATAAGTGTGGCATTGGCAGTGTACCTAAAGCCGCGGACAGATTCTTAAGGATTGATTACCATGCCCTGCGCTGAAAACCCTTCCAAGCTATGAAAGCATTGGCAGTTTGAACGGCTTCTGGTTCAGCAGGGTTCCATGGAGTTCGAAGATCGAAGGGCTCATCAAACGATAAGTGGAAGATGAGTGTTCCCCTGCTTTCGTCAACGTCAATCATAGGATCATCAACTTGAAATAGTGTTAAGACAATCCCTCAAACTATCATCATTAGTTGTCGCTGAATATCAAAACCCTGATTTTACTATTCCAGTGGTAGAGTTTGTTTAGGGGACAGAGTGCTGTTCTTGCTGAAAGCCCAGGAAAGCTTGGGCTCGCAACAAAAACTTAGGGATAACAATAACAGCACCTTGCTTAAAGGGAACCAGAGGTGGGGAGTTTACGGTATTTTACGGCTTCTATAAGGCTTCCATAAGGTATATAGACCTTCTGTAAGGCTCCTACAACGGTAACTACCCACCTGAAACTGTCCTAGACTGAGCAGGGGCTTCCACAACTTTGGGTGGCATTGTTCAGTACTGTCGCACATACACAGGACTACAAGAGGGCACTACGTTTTCGATGTATATATGAAGCCCTCTACTGTGTGCTCGTTAAGGAACTTAACTGAAGTTACCACACAATAGAGAAAAATTTCTATGCAGCCCTCTACTGAGTTCTTGTTAAGGAACTTAGTTTAAGTTACCATACTGCAAATGGAAGTTGGTTTCCTCATCATGTTAAGTTACTTCAGTGCCGAAACAAGAGCGCAGACCCTAAAACAACGCCCTTAGACCCTAAACCCTGAACCTTATACCCAAACCCCCAACCGTAAACCCTAAACCCTCAACCCTAAGCCCTAGTCCTGGTTCTGCTTCAGTATCGAGGCGAAGCGTTCCTGTCGTTTCGACACTCATGGAAGGCTCATGGTGTACCCTAAGCGTCCGCGCCTCTCCACATATCATTTAGGGTTTAGCGTTTAGGGCTTGTAGACACCCTGGTAAATAACACCCGTAGATTCAGCGGGATGATAATAGGGATCCGACCATTAAGGCCCTGGAGGGAAGAGAGTTACTAATCGGTTTCGGGTTTAGGGTTTAGGGTTTATAAGGTTTAGGTTTTAGGGTTTAGGGTCTCTGTTGCAGAATTGCCTAAACTAAGCACCTGCGTGGGTTACCCTTGCAGGCCTAAGCATTTTCTGGAAAGGTACATGGACCCGTTAACCCTGAGCCCTAAACCCTAAAACCCTAAACCCTAAACCCAAAACCCTTAACCCTAAACCCTAAACCCAGAACCCTAAACCATGAACCCTAAACCCCGCAAATCCTAAAAACCTGTTCCTGTCCCATTCATAACACTTGAAGCTGAAGCTGCCTGGAAATAGCCAAAGACTGCCAGTAATGTGGGGGCATTAGTAATTAGAATAGGGTTTCGGGCACGGTTTAGGGTTTAGGGTTTAATTAGGTCCTAAGGACTAGTATTGGTAACTATTAAGGCTTCTATATTGCTGGAGTTTGACACGTTCTTTCGAGCTCATCCTTCGGTGAAAGCCTTTGCTTAAGGAGTAGACCTTAAGCTGTAAACCATATTACGGATCTGTCTACTATACTGTAACCCTAAACCCTAAACCCTGTAGGTCAAGATATGGGGTTTCCGAAAATAGGGGTTCCTAATATAGCACCCCAAATAATAGGATCCTCACTATAAGGACCCCAAAATGAGGGGCCCCTTACTTGTCAGAAACTCCCATATATTGAACCCTAAACCCTAAAACCCTAAAGCCCTAAAGCCCTAAACTCTAAACCCTGTAGGTCAAGATAGATTGCTTATCCAGAGCTTCTGGGGCACCCTGCAGTCAAACTTTAGGGTGGTGTAGTTACTGTTATAGGAGCCTTATAGAAGGTCTATATACCTTATAAAATCCTCATAGAAGCCCTAACCCTGAACCGTAAACCCTAAACCCTAAGTCCTAAACCCCCCACCTGTAGTTTCCTTTAACTTTGGCTATTTGTTTCGAGCTCCCGGCTTCTTGGTGCTTCTTTGTCAGGGGAAGCAGCTGGTGGGCGGCTAGGGCTTAGTGTTTAGGGCTTAGGGACTTTAGGGGTTAGGGTTTAGGGTTTGGGGCTGAGGGTTTAGGGTTTAAGGTTTAGGGTCTAGAAGAAGTATCGCAGAGTGGGGTGTTGGGTGAAGGCTTGAGCTAGAGAGGTTCGCGAAATCGGCCCCTAAACCCCAAACCCTAAACCCCCAAAAACTTCCTGGCCGAGTTGCAGCGCGAATGACGAATTCATCCAGCTTCGTCTGGCCCAAGGAAAGGTCAGAGACGCTATTTCTCTGACAGCTGTTCTGGTCCATGTTCTCCTCGGACATCAGGTGCTAGGGCTGCCCTTAGGGTTTAGGGTTTAGGGTTTAGGGTTTAGGGTTTCGAGTTGAGGGCTTAGTTTAGGGTTTTAGGGTTTAGGGTTCAGGGATTCGAGTTGAGGGCTTAGCTTAGGGTTTGGGGTTTGGGGATTAGGGTTTTAGAGTTTAGGATTTAGGGTTTAGGGTGTCGTACCCAAAGTGTCCATGTACCGTATGTGCTTTGGACCTAAAGTGCCGAAAAAGGGACTACTGTAAGACCAAGTACATATCATTAACCCTCACTTAGGGGTATACAGGTAGTTTGACAATGGATCTGGAAGGACTCTCGAGGACGTGAGGTACTGCCTGGTCCGCGTGACATGGGGATTTTGGGGGAGCGGACAGTACAGTACGACGCCCTAAACCCTAAACCCTAAACCCTAAACTAAACCCTAAACCCTAAACTAGGCCCTAAACCCCCGAAGCCCGAAACCGCGGTATCGACCAGGTTTGGACCGCTAGGCTTCGTAACAAACACCATCAAGATCGTACAGTATCGTACCTTAAACTGAAGCCGATGCCCTAACCCTAAACCCTAAACCCTAAACCCTAAACCCTAAACCCTAAACCCTAACCCTAAAGTGCCATGAACTTCAGCAACAAGTTGCGATCTTCGCGCTTCATCCTCACTCTCCAGGCCCTGGTCACTGATCCTCTCTCTTCGCAGTATGACTAGACCACTATGATTACCATGACGATTATGACTACTAATAATAAGAATACCAACAACAGCAAAACAACAAAACCATCATAATAATAATAGCATGAACAAGAATAAAGCAGAGCGAGTGGTCGTCGTAATAACAAGACTAAAAAACCAATATTTTTACGATGGATTGTGAAACCCCGATACTCTACACCGCAAACCCTAACACCCTAAAGTCTAAACCCCAAAGCCCCAAAACCCTAGAACCCTAAACCCCCAAAACCCTAAACCCGAGACCCTAAACCCTAAACCCTTAACCCTAAACCCCGGTGCTGCAGAGCCGCAATCTCGGAGACAAGAAGAATCCCCAAGATCCTGGGAAGGCGGGGATGCCCCAAACAAGCGCGGTTTAGGGTTTAGGGTTTAGGGGTTTAGGGTTTAGGGTCTAGGGGTTGAGGGTTTAGGGGTTTAGGGTTTAGGGGTTGAGGGTTTAGGGGTTTAGGCGTTTAGGGGTCTAGGGGTTTAGGGTTTAGGGATTTAGGGTTTAGGGTTTAGGGAATCTTAGTTGGAGAT
>CAJNDV010015502.1:0-14215 GCA_905221635.1 Symbiodinium sp. CCMP2456 | reverse complement strand
TCCAGCCGACGATACTAAATCGGACCACACATTAACTCTGCAACGGAAACACAAAAAACTGACCCAACTTTCACCCAAGAGCCTCGCATAAAATGGTCTTGGGGCCCAAATGCCTCAGCATACGTGACACGAACCCTCAACGGCGTATAGACCTTATAAAGCCGGTCCTGCTGGAGCTTCGCCACCCGCAGCAATCGCAGTAAGCGAAGCAGCCTGCCGGGCTCCGCTGCGCAGGGTATCGGGTTTCGTTGGCTTCGGGTTTCATGGAGCAGTTATGAGATTTTATTTTATGAACTTTTACAGGCATGTAAACGAGTGCTATGGAGTTTTCAAATTCGAATGGTTTCAGAAATGGAATCTGCAAAGCTTACGGAGTTTGGGGTTTAGTTCTAGCTTCAAGAAAGTGTGTTGGGTCTAGGTATTTCCAAGGAATTGTAGAACAATGCGGCCTTAATGCAGCCTACAATGCGCTGACTAAACGATTTCCTACAACAGAAACCTGGAAAATAGCACCGACACCTTATGCCATGACCTTTCCCAGACGGTCCAAAGGTACTACTACTATGGACCATCCTAATCATGGTTTTGGAGACCGAATGCCAAAATGGTAGTATATATGGATCCTTTTGAGACCATTCAACCAACAACTATGACTTAGGGGCTGAGTCCCTTAGCCCAAAAAAGGTTGACCTTTTGAGCTATAGTAGGATTATATTAGCCCCAAAAGGTTGAACCCTAAACCCTAAACCCTAAACCCTAAGATAAACCCTATATCTTTACCTACTCAGCCCCTAAGATGAGGTGTAGCGCCAGACCGAGGCTCACTACTCCCCGTAGCAGGCCAGAAAGGCGGATTCCGTGTTTCCTCGAAGTGCCCAAAGAACCCAATACCCCTCAATTAAGGAATATACCTTAAACTATAGGGGCCGTACTATTATGATTTAAGGTATATTCCTTAATTAAGGGGTATTGGGTTTTCTGAGTGTCTGACACATCCTGACATCCGCTCGACCGAGTCAACAGCTCCAGCGGTACCTCAAGCCGAAGCCTGCCGGCCAGCTGGATCTCTTCGGCAACACCGCACAGCCGCGGCTTTGTGAAGCCCGACTCCGTGAAAACCTGATTCACCTGCCACACACATACAACTAGTATGTATATATATATATACCCAGTGCTTCCATGCAAGGCTTCGCATCCAAGCTGTGCCACAAACAACGCAGTTTTTCAAGGAATATAGCTTCCAAAGGAAAATCTGCGAGTGGTGGCAAAACTAGCATGTCACCATCAGGTCGCCACCTGGCGGTCCAAACTCGTCCCCCTCCAAAATGGAGGGGTCAGCGACCCCGGTCGCAAGGCTTCAATGTGGAATTTAATTTCAAGCCTTTGCGGCAGAATGACGTCAACAATAACCGGGTGACAAGCCAAAGGGCCAAAAGCGATGACTCCAAAGGGTCCTAAGTACTTATATGGGGAAGACTTACCCAAACCATGAAACTACTTCCTGCCATCGAAGATTTAACTACGAAATGAACCCTAAAAGGGTTGAAGGTTCATATACCATATAGGGTTTTAGGGCCCCTGCTTTTAAGGGTCATTTCGTCCTCAAGGTACTTTATACGCTATAGCAACCCGGACTGAAACATGCCAGTGAACTGTGAAGATGTCCACAATGGCAGGGCCTAGGGTTTGCAGTTTAGGGTTTAGGGTTTTAGGGTTTAGGGTTTAGGCTTGAAGGTTTAGTTCTTCGAGGTCTTAGTGTTTAGGGTTTAGGGCTTTGGGCTAAGCTTGTCAGCGTGTAAGGTTTAGGGTATGGGCATTGCAGAGAATCATGCTGCTTCTTCGAGGGGTTTAGGGTTTAGGGGTTTAGGGGTTTAGGGTTTAGGGTTTAGGGTTTACGGTTTAGGGACCGTTGTCACACACCGCGTTCCGTAGTATCCCCCCTAAACCCAAGGCCTTAAACCCCTAAGCCTAAACCCTAAACCCCCCTAAACCCAAAGCCTTAAGCCCCTAAACCCCAAATCTTAGCCGGTTCCATCAAATCAACGCTACCGCCTTGCTCAAACAAAATGATGCTATGGTTTAGGGTTTACGGTTTTAGGGCTTAGCGTTTAGGGTAATGACAGAAGCAACCATGTCTCGCAAAGGTCACTACGCCAGGCACTCACATGCTCAAAACTGAAACGCAGGAGCTGAAACGAATCAAGAGCAAACAACCCTGCTCCCTCAAACCAAAAACACCAAAAACAACAAACAACATTCAGCCCTAAACCCCCAGCCCCTTGAGCCCTTAAGCCCCTTAAGCCCGTAAGCCCCTAACTAAACCCCCTAAACTTTAAACCCTAGACCCTAAACCTCAAAGGCCCCTATGTAAGCCCTAAACCCTCAGTCAACCCGAAACTCTAAACCTCCAAACTAACCCCCCCAAACTAAACCCTAAACCCTAAACCCAAAACCCCAAACCCTAAACCCTCAACCCTCAACCCTATACCCTGAACTAAACCCCCAAACTAAAACCCTAAACCCTAAACCCCAAACCTAAACCCTAAACCCTAAACCCCAAACCCCCCAAACCAGACCCCCGAAAGTCCGGCCTGAGGCTGCGAAGGAACCGCGCAGATCTCCAGACGGCCTGTGAACGCATCTCGACCTCAGGGTGTGGGGTTTAGGGATTAGGGCTTATAGGGTTTAGGGTTTAGGGTTTAGGGTTTAGGGTTTTAGGGTGTAGGGTTCAGGGTTTAGGGTTTAGGGTTTAGGGTTTGCGGTTTAAAGTTTAAGGATTTAGGGTTTAGGGTTTAGGGTTTAGGACGGTTTACCTATAGTCTCCATGGTAGAAATATATATATATATATAAAGGAATTTACAAGGTGTCCCCAAAAAGGAACTACAATGGAGACTATAGGTAGGGTCTAGTATTCAGGGTTTAGGGTGTACAGGGTTTGTAGGGTTTAGGGTTTAGGGTTTATAGGGTTTAGGGTTTATAGGGTTTATACTAGGGTTCAGGGTCTAGGGTTTAGGGGTCTAGGGTTCAGGGTTTGGGGCTTAGGATCCCCCTTGCAATGTTTGGTAGTGTAAGAGCCTTGATAATTAGAACAGGGTTTCGGGCTCCCTTACAGAATTGTAATCGGGAATTCTAGAGAATAATACTGTGAATTATTTAGGCTTCTATATTGGTCTAAAGTGACCAAGACTGCAATACCACAGTACCCTAACCTGAGCCCTACGCCGTAAAACCATGAATCCTAATACTGGGGCTATCGCAACCTGCAGTGCCAAGCTGTACACCACCGTGTTAACCCCGTAACGGCATCGGGTTTAGGCCAACTGCTTATGAAAACGGGCTAAAACCCAATTATCTCCGCAGGTTGGGTTCGTTCCTAAACCCTAAACCCTAAACCCTACACCGTGGCACCTGCTGCATGATCTCTATCAAGACGAGCGTGATGTCCAGCGAGACCTCGGCATGGTTGGGGACGTCGGCTTTAAGGTTTAACCATTTGTGACAAAAGGGTAATAACGGGGCCTTAATGATTCCAATAGGGTTTTGGGGTCCTTTATTATAGTATAGTTACAATAAGGAACCCCCCAAGATAATATAGGTAATTATTGAGGCCCCCTACATTAAATACACGTGTAAAGACAAGACTTACAACCCAAAAGCCGGGTCAAGGTAGTTATAACCGTACGTGCATGTACGTACTAGGTCCCATGACCCTCTGACCTTAAGGACGAAATGACCCTGAAAAGTAGGGGCCCTATACCTTTATACTATGAATCCCTAGATGGTATACGAACTTTGAATCCGTTTAGGGTTCATTTCGTCCTTGAGGGAGTCGTTAAGTAAGCCAGAGCCGTACCCTCTACTCTCCTTAAGGATGCAGAAAATGTAGCTGACAAAACACAAGAGACCCCGGCCACACAACAGAAAGGAACAGCAAAGAACACAACACAAGTCTCCAAGAGTCGTACAGGTAAAAACCTAAACCCCGAACCCTAAACCCTGTAACCTTAACCCTCAACCCTAATCGCTGGATTTTTTGCACGTTTTGTCTAAATTTCCGAACCGGACGCCGGACGACTTCCAGAGGCTCCATACACATATTCAACCGATACAGCGGCCCTAAAGCATAATACCATGAGCCACGGTGTAGGGTTTAAGGCTTAGCGTTTAGGATGAACCCACAAAATTGGACATGGATCAGGAATGGTTCGTGCCGGGATTCGATATACCCTAGATTAAGGACGTGAGGATAAAGGAATGTACCATTATTCCCATATTTTAGGGTCCTTAAGGTACTGCAGGATATTTTATCATCAACAGTATGTCATCATCTATCTTGCTCGTGACAGTCGACTGCTGCCGACCTCCATTCCCTGTTACTTGTTTTTAGGGTAGAGGGTTTACGGTTTAGGGTTTAAGGTTTAGGGTTTGTGGGCCAGGAGCAAAAATGGAGAACTTGTACTCGGGCTGTGGGCTTAAGCATCACGTTTGAAAGTTCACTTCTCCTCGGCACCACTTTGAGCTAAACACTCGGAATGAACTAATGCCTAAACCCTAAACCCCCAAATCCTATACCCCTGAAGCCCTAAAACCTCTGAAACCCCTAAAACACCTATAAACCCTAAAACCCCCTAAAACCTCTAAAACTCCTTAAAACCCCTGAAACCCTTTAAAACCCCAAAATCCGTAAAACCCCTAAAACCCCTAAAGCCCCTCAACATCAAGACCAAGGCAAAGTCCAAACTACCGAAGGCTCCGGAGCTGTTTTCTACTTGCAAAACGATAAAAAAAACCCTGACCCTTGAGCTACCAAAACCTACTTTTTCGGATTTAGGGTTTAGGGTTTAGGGATCCCTTAAGGTAACCTACAAGATAAAACAGCAGGTTGTGGTTCTGTTGAAGTAAACTTAAGCCCCAAAGCCCCGAAACCCTAAACCCCATGGCAGCCCGGACCATGTAATGTAGGGGCCTTAGGGTTTAGGGTTTGGGGGCCCATTATACTATAATTTTAATAAGAAGCCCCCAAAACAAAATAGGTAATTATTGAGGCCCCTATAGTATGTGGCCACGTGGCCAAGGCCACATCGATCGCGAGCCAAGAACGAGCGTAGCGCCGCGCTAGAACGGACCTCTGCGGCATGGAGGGTATCGGGTTTAGGGTTTGGGGTTCCTGCCTATGGACGAAATGACCCTGAAAAGTAGGAGCCCTCTACCCTTATACTTTGAATCCCTAGATGGTATATGAACCTTAAACCCTTTTAGGCTTCATCTCGTCCTTAAGGTAAGTAGTAAGGAGAGGTACTGTGGTGAAGCGTTTTGCTCAAGCGCGATGTAGGGTTCAGGGCTACGTTCAGGATTGATCGGGTTTAGGGTTTAGAGGGGTTAGTGTTTAAGGTTTAGGGTGGTGATGGTACTGATGGGGAGGAGCTCCTTGTGTCAGCCCCCTGTTCCACCAAATCTCTGTCTCACCTCGAGATGGAGCAGACTTCCAATAAACCCTAAACCCTAAATCCTAAACAAAATAAGCTAGACAGCAGAAAATAATTTCAACAACTGCCTATGCAAGGGTCCTGCGCATAGACCTTGGTTGAACCCTGACCCTGAGCCCCACTGGCCTGAACCCCGAACGTTAAGGGACAATAGGAGGGACCCCAAGAAGGGACCCCTAATCCAAACACCCTCCATATAACCCTTATCTTGGCTGCCCTCACCCCGCTTGCTAAAAGTTTAACTTTTTACTCAGAAATGCTACACGCTGGATGTAATGCCAAAGCCCTCAACCCTCTTTGCACAGACTTGTATATGCCCACCAGGATGTCGGATGTCAGAGCCACTGCACTCGTGGCAGTCTTACCCAAAACCCTAGAGTGAACTTGTCCCTAAATCTGAACCCTCAACCCTAACACAATAACACTGGCTGCACGCCAAATGTTTTCCTCAGCTGGTCTGCTCCGCTGTTATCGCCGCAAGTCTCAGCAGGAGGCCTTTGAGATCAACCACGTTGCGCGACTTCCGCGCAAGATTGTACTCGACGGGCGATACAGCTGCCAGGCTCAGCTTGGGATGCTCAGGTTTTTCAGGCATCTCTCGCGAATAAACGTGCAAACGCTTATTCGTGCTACTGAGCCCGAAGTCGGCAACAGCCGTCTTCAGTACCGCCGCATGCTCTGCATGAGTCGCACAAAACTGTTCAGACAGATAAATATACAGGTGGTTGTTCAAAGCGCTCGAGTATTGCAAGCAACGCCCTGACTGCATGCGACTCCTCATCCACCCAATGTCAGCATGGCTTTGCCAAAAAAGCATGGCCTTCAAGAGTATTATATACCCTTTATGTAGTCTCATAAAGCCCCAAACCCTAAACCCTAAACCCTCGGGTCTCTTTAAGGGTCCCTCCTTTAGTCCCTTGACGAACGGTCCCGGGAAGCCTCTGAAGCTTAAATACCCTGCGACACAAGGCTAGAGGTTTAGGAGGGATCGGGGTTTAAGGGCTAATGATAATGAAAAATTAGGGTTTAGGGTTTAACGTTTAGGGTTTTTTTTAAAGGTTTAGGGTTTAGGGGTTTAGGGGTTCAGGGTTTGGGGTTTAGGGTTCCTTTGCCAGGACTTGCTGTGCCAACATGAACTACTGCTGGATTCCAACAACGGCCACGGCCCTGCCCAAAACCCTAAACTCAAAGTCTCTTGCAGACTGCTAAAAGGGGCAGCTTAATGCTCACGGATATGACGGCTTCCTGGAATTCCGGATCGCTTGGTTTGGAAGGGGAGGCCACGCAGAGTCTTTGTTGGGGGCCCTTCTTGCTTGCAGTGACTCTATGCAGGGGCGACAAATAGGGCCCCACACACCCTAACCTACACGGGGCACCTGGACTTCTAGCATGAGGCTCTAGGCCTTCAAGAGGAGATACGGGCACGCGCGACGGGTTTGGGAGTGGGAGTTCTGACATATGGGAGTTTCCGAAAACAAGGGGTACCTTATTTTGGGGTCCTGATAATAAGGATCCTACCATTTAGGGTACTATATTAGGGCCCCCTGTTTTCGAAAGCACCCATATATACTCAACGGATCATGGGACTACGTAACTAGTATGTAAGAACGGTAACTCAATAGCAATGCAATAGCTTGAACTACATACAAGCCAATCCTATATTTAGTACTATAACAGTTGTAATTACTCATAAACCCAAAGAAGGGCACTTAATAACCTTACTTACTAAGTCCCATGATCCTCCAAGTATGGCTTAGTTAGGAAGTTTAGGGTTCTCGAGGTGGGGCTTCGGGCTTTAGGGTATGGATTGTGCCGAACCCTAGTTGGTAATTGTTTAGGCCCCTACATTACTCGCAAAGTCAAGGATGGCAGTTTCAAGAGCAAAAAACCGACACCACTCCAGACCACCCCCCAAGAACAAGGTGCAGAGGATCCGAACTGATAAAGCCCTTCGATATTGAACCCGGATTATAAACCTCCACAAATTTCTACGCAACCCTGCCCTAAAATCGCTCGAACTGCATCGCAGTCGCGGTCGCATCTCCAATGTACCCCGGGTTTCGACCCCGAAGATGAGATTCCTGATTCGGGGGTTGGGAGGGTTTAGGGTTTAGGGTTTAGGGTTTAGGGTGGGGGTTGGGAGTTAGGGTTTAGGAGTCTACGGCTTAGGGTTTATGCTTTGTGAAGCTACGGAGTTTGGGGTCTTAGACTGCATCGGGAGTCTTGGGTTGTGAGGCTTCAGGCTCTTACCACCTTGAGGTTTTGGGTTTCGGGTTTAGGGTTTGTGGTTAAAGGTTTCGGGATTTTTTCGGTTCCAAAATTATGATCTAGGGTGTCAGTGTTTGGGGGTCAGCGGTTTTGGTGTTTTTTTTGGGCTTAGGAAGTCTATAGAAGGTTTTGATGCAGCTCCGAGTGCTCAAACCGCATACTGTAGGAACTGTGGGAACCTGATTGAGACACCCTGGTCCTATAACCCCTTCTTAAGCAGGTTCCTACATTCAGGCACCTGTTTGGCGAAAGCTTTCGGAAGAAAAGAAAAATACTGCAGTCAACATCACCATCACAACGCCATGAACCGTTATACCCTCATGTGCCACTACAGTGCCGTCTCCGTCTGCTGGCCAAAGCTGCAGAGGCATGTCGATCAACCAAAAGCCGAGAGAGACGTTGGAAATAACCTCATGTTCACAGGGTTCCCAGAGAGCCCAATACCCCTGAATGAAGGAATTTACGTTAAAGCTACATAAGAGGCTTGCTATATTATGGTTGAAGCTACATTCCCGAATATACCTAAAAATTTACGGTGTTTTAAATATATTATGATTTAAGCCATTATATTCCCTACTTGAGGGGTACTTGGCTCTCTGGGTTCGGGATCAACGTGGGGCCTGAAGAACTATCCGTGAGGGTTCCTTACTCGTGATATGGCGTACAGTATAATACTGATTGCAAATTTCATGACCCTAAATTCGGATTTCGATTTTAGGCTGAGACCCACGAGAGAGAGAGAGAGAGAGATATAATCAAAGGAAGGGAGACAAAGAAAGAAAGCGAGACACAGAGAGAGAGACAGCACATGCGCGGGCACACGACGATTGCACCCACGTGAAAAGACAGCTGAAGGTTTCGGGCTGAACTAGCAGGGCCAGGAAGCTGGCAGAGAATGAAAGGTGCAGACTTCGACACTCGGTGTGCATGCCAAGGGGCGTTGCACCCAAGAGTGTCTTTAAACATAATGCGCCTAGCTGTTCCCTAACCCCCCAGGTACCTACTATATAGGGTACTAGAGCCCCTAAAACTCTGTATAGTAGGTACCTGGAGGGTTCGGGTGTTGATACGAAGTCCACTGAGCAAAGTGCTAAAGGACCAGCAAGTGGACCAAAGGATTGCACACAGCTGGCACCCAGGAGTCTTCAGTGCTTTTTCGAGGGGTTTAGGGTTTAGGGTTTAGTGTTGAGGGTTTCATAATCAATGCCGGTGTGTTGTAGGTGTGTTGTGAGGTCTTGAATCTTTTGGCAGGGTTCGGAACCTGCAAGGGCGTTAGCTGCGAGTTTGAACGCCCCGGCACCACCCACCACTGCATAACAAGTCTGAGAAGGAGGCATCTGTTGCTGTCCCAAACACACACATTCGCCGAAACTCTTAAGTTTCCCAACGTAAACTTGCCGAGACATACATACACATCTACCTACCTACCCGTATGTACGTACGTACGTACGTACGTAGACAGATAGATACACCCTAAGGGTCCATGTACCCAAATAGTACATACTTTGGCCCCAAAGTACCTATATAGGGACTACATTAAGGCCAAAGTATATACTATTTGGGTACATGGACCCTTTGGGAGATAGATAAATAGATAGATGGACAGGTAGATATGTATGTGTATGTGTACATATCTATAGAATACACATACACGTACTGTAGTCCGGGAGCACCAACCTTGTATTTAAGACCTTAAGCCCTAATCCGTGCACCCTGATGCCAAGAGGAACTTCTGAACCCACGGGTTTAGGGTTTAGGGTTACGGGTCTAGGGTTTAGGGTTAAGGACCTGTTGCGCTTGTGTTACTCGGGAAGGCCTGTTGGGGCTTAGGGCTTCAGGAGTTTAAGAGTTGAGGGGTTTAGGGGATTGGGGGTTTTGGGGTTTTTGGGGTTCAGGGGTTTAGGGTTCATGGATTGAGGATATAGGGGGTTTAGGGTTTAGGGTGTAACCCTGAAACAGAAAACGCTTTTGACAGACTGGCCAGGCACTCCCATGACTTCGATAAAGTCGGGCAGGTTGAAGAGACCGAGGGGAATGGTAATCAAGTCCCAGAGGATGAGACTGGGCAGGGCAGATGCTGTTGGTTATTGAAACCCTAGGGCTCCAAGTATACAAATAGTACCTACTTTGGGTCTAAAGTCTGCAAATAGTATCTACTTTAGGCTATTTGGAGCCCCAGGGAAAACCTGTTTCTTTCACACTTGTTTTAAGAGATTAAGTGCCGACTCCTAAACCAAAATCCCTAAATCCAGTACAATGCTGCCAAAGGCGAACCTAACTAAACAACACTGCCCATGGTCTTTGTTGTAGTTCCTTTCAAGTATTTGAAATAAATAAATATATATATATATATATGGTTAAACCAACAAAAAAGTTAGAAAGGAGCTGCAATGGACACTATAAGTTCCCTTTGCCCTAAACCGCAAACCTCATGTAGAGGCCTAAATAATTGTCTATACTGTTTTGGGGGTTCCCTATTATACCTATAGTATAATGGGCCCAAAAATCCTATTCTAATTAGTTAAGGCCCTAAATTCAGCCCTAAACCCTGCACAATAATTGCCAGTACTGTTCTGGGGGTTCCCTTATACTGGGCCCCAAACCCCATTCCTATACCCTAAACCCTAAACCCTATTATATTTATATTATACTGGGCCCCAAGACTCTGCCTATATTCCCTGAAACCTTCAAAGTGAGCTGAGCTCTGATCCTGGACACCAGTGCAACTTCACAGAGGGTTTGGGTTTTAAGGTGTAGAATCTAGGGCTTAGGGTTTGGAATTTAGAACTTAGGGTTTAGAACTTGGGGTTCAGGGTTTAGGGTTTTTAATCTAGGGCTTGGGGTGTAGAATTTAGAACTTAGGGTTTAGAATTTGCCCTAAACCCTAAACCCTAAGCCCTAAACCCTAAACCGTTCAGGGTTTAGAGTTTTTACCGGCCCTACGGTTTAGGATTTAGGGTCCCTCAACCTTGCATTGACGCTAAGACCCGAAGTCCTGAACCCGAAAATTTGAACAAGAAGCCCTAAACCCTAAACCCTAAACCCTAAACCCTAAACCCTAAACCCTACTAAACTCTACATCTTCACGCCCATTTCAGCTTAGGGCATAGAGCTCTTGGTTTAATCTTCAAGCCCGCTTCCGTTTAGATTCCGGGGTTAAAGCTTGACGAAAAAAGGGTTGCGTGGTAAGGTGGGCTTTCGGGTTCGGGGCGTTTAACTTGGTGTTCTTCTGGTTGGCTCTTTAGACTTTAACTTTTTGGGTTTCTATATGAGCCATAATAAGGAGACTAAAAGTTTAACTTTTTGGAGGGGTTCAGAAGTCAGCCAAGTTAAGGTTTAGGGTTTGGTGGAAGTTGCAGGTGTTTCCTCGGACATCTGGCCTTGCCGGCTTACAGCTACAACTAGTGTAGGAGCTTTGTTGATTTCAAAGGAATTTCAGATAATTCTAGGTTTTTGTAGAATACTATAACTAACTAATCATGATAAGGAGCCCTACAGAATAGTATACTCATTCTTCAGTCCAAAACCTCACAGACCAGGAAAGAGGGGAAAGCCCAGAGGGTTTAGGGTCGCGTTTGGAAAGGTTTGGGGTTTAGGGTTTAGGATTTAGGGTTTAGGGTTTAGGGTTTAGGAATTGGTGCTGTTTCCCTGCGGTTCGCGTAAGCCTAAAAGTCCTGAACGAATACAAACGTAGTCCTAACTGTTCACACACTGCCGGGTCGCAAGCTCGACCGAAGAAGTTCGCCTATAGTACGTGTTGAGTTGAATACAAGTGATCGGTCGCGGCCTGGATGAGGGTTGATCGCGATCTAGGGTCGTGCAGCGCGACCGCAAGACCCTTCTCGACTCACAATCTGGCCACTGTCCCTCGAGGCCGGTGCTGAACTCCACCGCGATGAGAGGGTCATTCTTTGCTGCAGTCCGCATGGCAGATGCCTCCCTACAAACATTGCCAGTGCTAAATTCGCGGGCAAGGGCATCTCGCTTTGCTGAGTGATAAGCCTACCGTTTGATTGTAAGGTCCGCGATGACACGGTATTTCGGCTTCAGCCAGTCTTCGCCATGATTATCCGCGCAAGAAGCTTGTTGAACGTCGCCATGATTATCCGTGTAAGAAGCTTCCCGGAGTAGTTTCAACAGTTCGTCCTTGTTTCCTCTGGTGTGCAGAAACGCAGCGCTGCAGAGCTTTCGCAGCTCTTTCACCTGCCGGGTCTTTCGCAGAGCAGCAGCTCGACATGATCCGACATGTCCTCAGCCCACATGACCTGCTGCAGCCGAGTGTTGAAGGCTGGAGGTTGTCGAGCATGACGAACCCTTTACGCGGCGCGTCGCATTCAAGTTTGAGAAAAGCTCTAGGCTTCAATCCCAGATGGCAAACATGGTTTGGGCCTTTGAGTCTGGGGTCTAGGGCCAACAAAAACCTATATCCCAAAACAGCTGTGAGCCCTTGCACAGGAATCTCGCACACCCCGATGCTCGAGCGAGAATGATGACGTCTACCTGCTACACCCAACATGTACTCCTGCAACATTGCTTCAACACTCAGAACAAATCAACTGGCCCCGGTGGACATGGGACTGTCAGAAACCTAAGGGATCTTATAGGACCTTCCAGCAAGGGCAAAATCGCCGGAAACTCCTGGTGCAGAACCGGGAATAATTACTGGTTGTCATCTCTGAAATTTCCCCCTATAGGTATACCGCTAAGCATCCCCATCCTAGACAATTTTGAAGCATCCCTAAACTTCTCGAACCACGCCTATGCCCTGAAAATCTAAACACCCTGCTTCCTTACGAAACCCTAAACCCTAAACGACATCCACAACCCTAAACTCTGAACCCTTAACCCTAAACTCTAAACTCCCAGAACCCGGAAGCCCTAACCGCGAACAAAAAACCCAGGCCATGAAACCTGTACTCTAAACTCCTAAATCCCTTTCCCGAAGGCTCTTATTGCTGTTATGGGCTTTCTAGGCGAAGGTTTGGGCTTTGGGGGCTAAGGCTTGGGCTTTCACTATGGGGGTCCATGAGCACCCTAAACCCTAAACCCTAAACCCAAAGCCTTAAGGGTTAAACCCTCAACAGCACCTTCCCTTAGAGAGCCCTCGCAGCATGAAGCCCCAAAAAAACCCGAACCCCTACATGCAAAGCCCCCGGGATCCTTCGCTTAAAGCCCCCTAAACCCCTAAACCCCTAAACCCCCGAACCCTAAACCCTAAACCCCAAGCCCTAAACCCTAAATCCTCCAGAAGAAATGCTTAAGCCCTTAACCCTTGGCCCTCAACAGCCCGGCCTAAACCCTAAACCCTAAACCCTAAAACCCGAAACCCCAAACCCTGAAAACCCTAAACCCCGAAACCCAAACCCTAAACCCCTAAACCCTAAACCCCAAAACCCTAAACCCTAAACCCCAAACCCTAAACCCTAAACCCCCGAAACCGTGGCCCGTCTTCGTCAAGGCGCAAAGCCCCCATGGAGGACCAGAACATCTGAATTTTGCTCCGTGGGCTCACGACGAATCCTCGGTGGGTTTAGGGCTCATGGGGTTTAGGGTTTAGGGTTTGGGGTTTAGGGTTTGGGGTTTAGGGTTTGGGGTTTAGGGTTTAGGGCTTAGGGCTCACGACGAATCCTCGGTTCTTTGGGTGTAGGGCTTACGACGAATTCCGGGTTCTTTGGGTGTTTTTGGGGGGGGTTTAGGGCTTCAGGTCTTCGGATCTGGAGGAGTCTACGACGAGTCCCAAGTTTATGTGTTGTGGGTTTAGGGTTTAGCCCCTAAACCCCTAAACCCCTAAACCCCTAAACCCCCAAACCCCCAAACCCCTAGACCCTAAACCCTAAACCCTAAACCCTGAACCCCAAACACCTAGACCCTAAACCCTAAACCCTAAACCCCTGAGCCCCTAAGACCAGCCGAAGCTGCTCTGCAGGCAAGAATTCTCGTGCAGGGCGTCGGACATCTTAAGAGTCGACCTTCAACTTCCCGAAGGGTTTTTAAGGTTTATGGGATTTAGGGTTTTAGGGTTTAGGGCTTTAGGATTTAGGATTTAGGGTTTTAGGATTTAGGGATTTAGAGTTTAGGGCTTTAGGATTTAGGGCTTATAGGATTTAGGGTTTTAGGGTTCTGGGCTTTAGGATTTAGGGTTTATAGGATTTAGGGTTTTAGGGTTCTGGGCTTTAGGATTTAGGGTTTAGGATTTAGGGTTTTAGGATTTAGGGTTTTAGGGCTTTAGGGTTTAGGGGTTTAGGGTTTAGGGTTTTAGGAACTAGGGTATTAGCGATTAGGGTTTTAGGGTTTCACGGTTTAGGCTGTTTTTAAGACCCTTTCGAATCCAGCCCTTGCCCCACAGACTACAGCAAGGCTTTAGGGTTTAGGGTTTTAGGGTGAATGTAGGGTTTCTATACTGGGAATTACCATTATGGTCTGGGTCTTCAATTTCCCTAAGGGTCATGCACCCACAAGG
>CAJNDV010015491.1:57858-72771 GCA_905221635.1 Symbiodinium sp. CCMP2456 | reverse complement strand
TCCTGCCTATCCAGGGGTTTCGTCCCCTCGCCCGCACACGTGGTGTGGATCACCGACCACATAGCTTCTAGGAGTCAAGAAGGCAGGCGCCAAACGGCTCACCGCTTCTGGAGCAAACGACCCACGTCTCACCTCACGAGAATTTAATGCATTTTTGGGACGCATCGCGTCGAGCCCTAACACGGGGCCAGCGAATCGATAGTCCGAACAGGAACAGGAACAGGAACAGCCGTATTAAAATAAGGACCCAAAAAGGGACCATAATTTTGACAACCACCCATTTAAGGAGAGCTCGACATGGGGTTTCATCGAGCCTGCTCTCGAAGATCCAATTCCGGAGAGTCAGCTCGGAATTTTAGGGCGCTTGGGGACCGGAGCTCGATTTAGAAGACCCTAAAACCTATAAACCTTGCAGGGGTTTTTAGTCGGGGTTTAGGGAGATGGCGGCAGGATCTCTGTGGGCTGGTGGTGCGGACCCCCAAAAGCCGGCGAGCAGTAAGGGTTCAGGGGCCGAGGGGTCTTTATCGGACCGACTCCTGGGCCACACCCCTGTTTAGGGTTTAGGGTGTAGGGTTTAGGGTTTAGGGTTGAGGCTTTTTTACATCCTTGGTACACTGCAAATCCTTACGCTGCATGAGTTCGGGCCCAGGGGTTATCTGGCTCGTGGGATTTTGGCGCTGGGGCCCGATGTCGCCATGTGACGAATTTAGCGTTCAGGGCCCATCCTTACCAAACACGCCCAATGCACACTCACCGAGATACCTCCGCTCGCGACACGGGGGCTTTATGGTCCTGCCTGATCCAGAGCCTCACTGCAACCAAACTTGTGCTACTCCTAGGAACTGGGTGATAGGACCCCTGTACGACATGCCCCGTAAACATCAGTACTGAAGACCTTCGTCTCGACTCCCAGTGTCTCAGGCACATTGGCCGTGGAGACTCCAACATCTCGAAACACGGTCACGCTTCTTATACAGTAGGTTTGTGTATCGCGCGATATTCACAGGAATGATATAGTGACTATAGTGTTCCCTAAACCCTTAAGCCGTTGGGCATTGTGCTGGGCCACCTTGGTCCACGGCAGTCTCGTCTCCGGCCACTGGAAGGCTGCCTGCCGCCGGGCCTGTCGAAGGCTTTTAGGTTTTCTCAGAGACTCCAATATCCCTTAATTAAGGAATATACCTTAAATTATAGTCGGATCCTTAATATGATTTAAGGTATGTTCCTTAATTAAGGGATATTGGAGCCTCTGGGTTAGGGGTTCGTCTAGCAAGACGTTGCAAGGTCCAGGTGAGGTTGGATAAAGGTTTCCAGAATGAGAAGGAAGGAAAGGCTACTGATGCTTTATGCAAAGCTGAGGAGGTCGAAGAGCGAGCTGTCCTGAAGGAAGCGTCCCGAATTCGATTTTCCGATGGTCATGTCCAACAGCTTGCGCTTGCAGTTTTCTGCCCTGAGAGTTCCATGTCGTATGGTGGGCTAAAACTCCGGGATGCAAGAAAGACTTGCTGCCGATCCCCTGGGAGGAAATTCGCTGCTCAGATGGTGCAGCCGTACCGCGTTTGTCTGAGGCGATGGCAGTTCTTGTATGTCAAGGAATTAATTAAGCTACCCAGAGAGCCCAACACCCCGTAATTTAAGGAATATAGCTTAAACTATAATATTAAGGCCCCTATAAATCCTTAACTAAGGGTACTGGGCTCTCTGGGCAACCAACATCATCATCATCACGGCAGCCATGATGCTGCATTGCATCCCGCAGTGCTGTCTAAGCTGCCTTCGAACACATGCTGCACGATAGCGGAAGCTTCCGTACAAACCCTTTTTACACAGGCTTGATTGGAGCTCGCCCGGCCAAGTTCCCTCGCAGCGATACAAAACCCTAAACCTTAAACCCTAAAGCCATGTGCCAAGCCCTTTGTAGGGCCCAAGCTTTGCTCCTCCACCACGGGCTGCGAAGACAGAAATCGCGTGGCAAAAGCTAGAGTATGAACCTTAGTTGATCAGGAGTGCGAGTGATTCAAAGACGTGGGGTAAGAGCTATAAGCGCCAGCATCTTCCTGCCAATGCTTGTTTGTCTCACCTACCAGAGCACTTTCAACAAGGAAGCGGGGTGAACGGCTGCAGAATTTCATGCCCCATGGTCGCCAAAGCCAGAGAAATCTCTCCCAGCCGGATCGAGGCCTACACACCTGCTCCAAGCAACAGGCGCGCCCCAAATGCTGAATGTTGTCCTGAGCCCTTGCGGAAAAAAAGGGGAACACCCCCTCCAAACAAAAACAACACGTAAGCTCTCCCCAAACTCCCAAAAAAAAACACCAAACCCTCCGATTCTGCTTAACCCTAAACCCGAAAACACCTCAAGACCCTAAAGTTCCCTAAAGCCACCCTGAGGTCCCAAGCCCTTTCTTTTGAGCAGGGGCCTGCAGCGCTAAATTCGGAAAATTGGCCCTAAATCCAAAACCGCTTCCTGCGACCCAGATGCGATCTTCTGTGCATAGGAGGCCAACCGGGAGAGATGGTGCTCCAGCCTCGGCGCCAGGGTCGGAGCCGAAACAGAGGTTCAGGGTTTAGGGGTTTAGGGTTTCAGCACTCACAACTAGTCAAGCAGGCGAGGATCCAAGTACCCGAACGATTAGATCAGTGGCCACGGGTTTAGGGGCTTAGGGGTTTAGGGGTTTATGGTTTTGGGATGGTATAGTAATGGTATAGCGTGGTAATTGTAAAGAGTGGTGTGGCATAGTGTAGCATGGCATAGTGTACCATTGTATAGTATAATCTGGCACAGCATCGAATGCCATATTCTACTACTTAATATTAAATGGTATACTGTACTAAAGTAGTGAGTGTGTAGTAGGGTGCCGGTCTAGCCACACAAAACTCTGCGACCATATTGGCTATGTTTAGGTTTTTCGTGGCCTGGGGAGGACTAAGACTCTCACACTCGCACTGGGCAGGCAAGGCTTCGCGACATGACCAAAAAAACACAACACTTCAGGACTGTAGGACCACGTCCGGCACAAGTTTCTGCATTCCAACCAACCACCACCTTAATGAGGGGCTGTGGTACCTGCATCGACATTGGTCAAAATTCTGCACATAGGGGTGGAAATGCTGCCAGTCTGTCTCATCTTGAAGTTATCCACCGGGGAACCTCAAGTGCACAGAACCAGCACTCCACACCTCCTGCATCTGAGCTGCAACTCAGCCTGGCCCGTAGTGAGGCTGATCTGATCCTCTCAGGGCTTGGCCCTGGACCAACTTCCTTACTGCATAATTCGTTTTGCGTAGTTGGGATATGGTAAACATTCATGTACTGTGGGCATCTGTGGGCATCACAACGCATACAAAATCATCATCTTGATCCTCACGATGCAGCAGGTACTGCCGATGATGGCGGTGGTGGTGATTGTGAGGGTTGAGGAGACTAAAGGCATGCAGAAAAGGGTGGGGTGTACATTTCGGTAAGTCGAAACGACTAGAATCTCTAGATGAGTTTGGGTCAGCTGAGCAGTTGTAAGCCTAACAGGAACCTTTACAGTAACAAAAAGATTGTGATATCGTTTCAAAAGATTTTCTGTGCAGATTCGGACTTGAGCAAACCAGAAGGACCATCGCCATGGCCAGTCATGCACAGCGACAGCCTTCACGGATGCATGGTTTAAAACCCTCTTCTTTTTGGGAGAGCCGTTAAGACCCTAGAGCACGCCCTCATACCCTGCAGCCTCAATGCCCGCACAAGCCCTAAAACTTAAAGGTAAGACTCTGAAAGAAAACCCGAGCCGAAAACCCTAAAGCTCCCGGAGACCGAAAACGCTCGGCACCCGGATCGGTCCGTGCCGGCGCTGCCCTTGAGATGGTGCACCAGAAGCAGCCTCTGCCGCAAACACTTGGCGGCAGAAGCAGGGCATTTCGTACAAATTCAGGGTAATTACCTCTTACACGAGACCCTACATGCCAAACGGTCCTAAACCATGAAGCTTACAATGAGGATCTTATTAGGGATCTGCCCTCTGCAGTCTATGTTGGCATCCCTGCACTGTCTGACGTTTTCGCATATGGCTTAGAGGCTCCTTTCCAGTTCGCTCACCTTTTGGGTATGCTCAAAACCAGCGAAAGGATACCTAGTCCTCTACTAACCCTTTCCTCCTCAATCCTATACAGAGACCAGAATAAGCAGTGCTCTAGGAGCTCTGCCTTATACTTATAACTTAGCTTTGCTTTGTACCGTATGTATACCACTCACTGCAGCTCAGAGGCCTGAACTGCTGGTCTTGAGTTTGATCGCAGACATGCAGAGAACAAGAGGCTCTATGCTCTTTCCAAAGACGTGTGCATGGGCCCTGGATCCACAGCCTAAGGCCAAACTATGCCATCGATTAGTCCCTAAACCATAAACCCTAAACCCTAAACCCCAAACCCTTGCACCCAAGCCCCGAAACCCACGGCGCAAAAACTACAGCCTGAACCCTAAACCCTAAAAAGGCTGGAGATGCTCACAAACAGCTTACACATCACGACAGCAAGGAATGCCGATCGGTACAGTCCCACATCCATTCGTCAACGCTATACCAAGCCCTGCAACGCATCTCTCGGAAAAGCTGGACCAAGTCTGAACGCATCGTGACAAGGAGTCCAACCTGAGGCCATCCAACAAAGAGGAGCCCCCTGGGACGACGATATCCGCAGAACCGAGATGAGGCTCCTGGCCACCCAATGTCCCATCGTTGCGCAAGCTTCGAAACTCTCCAAGATACTGAATTTCGGGGGACTCAGGACGTGGAAGTGTTGAAATGGCGAGCAGGGTCGGCAGTGGGCAGGAATGTTTGAGAGCTGAAGCTGCGCACCCCCAGTCTTCAAGCCGACGGCAGCAAAGCAAAACAGCAGACAGGCTCCTTCTGGGAGTACGATGCCACGGTGCCTCGTG
Source organism: Symbiodinium sp. CCMP2456 (assembly GCA_905221635.1). NCBI lineage: Eukaryota > Dinophyceae > Suessiales > Symbiodiniaceae > Symbiodinium > Symbiodinium sp. CCMP2456. The sequence goes on along the minus strand of CAJNDV010015491.1, from coordinate 67,847 downwards.
AGCGAGAGTTAAAGAACATACATAGTTGATGGCTGCATACTACTCGTTGGTCGTTTCGGCTAGCCCTCAATTGTTACAATAGGTTTGTGGGTACACCGGATAGATTTGTTAGTGTAACGTTAAGCTATCTTATGACTGTTCAGACAAGCATGTCGCTCGCACCACCGCGGCGGATGTTGCCGTTTACAAGGCCACGCGACCAGCATTTGGATGAACTTTTTTCCAGTCGTCTGGAAAGTACATAAAACCCAAAACTAACCAGGCGAAAGTTCACCGAACCTATGCATCTACATACTGTTGGAGCCTGTTCCGGATCCGGCAATACCACCCCGATGTTCTGAGGCTCCGACAACCTTGAAGATGCCTTCCCAGACAGCCCAATACCCCTTAATTAAGGAATATGGCTTAAATCAAAATGAAATTACAGGTGGGGAGTTTTGGGTATATAGGGCTTCTATAAGGCTTCTAGAAGGTATATAGACCTTCCATAGGGCTCCTAGAACGGTAATTACCTATATTAGACCATAATCGTAAGGCCCCTATAGGTTAAGCTATACTCCTTCGTTAAGGGGTATTCGGCTCTCTGGGGATCACCTTCGGTAGATTAGACCATGATCTTAAGGCCCCTATAGATTAAGCTATACTCCTTCGTTAAAGGGTCTTCGGCTCTCTGGGGATCTACAGCATCCTGAAGCTCCCAGCGGCGCGCAAAGGAAGGAGGCCTCCATCCTTACTAGGCCTCCTGGTGGAACACCCTAAACTGGTTCCCTGTTGGGGCTATATTTAAAACCATCACTTTTAATCCTTATTGGGCTGTATTATAAGGAAAATGTAAAATTGTGTCCAAGAAGGACCCAGTAAACTACTGGAACTTGCAGAGGAATCATGCTTTCGAGTCTTAAATCCCAAACCTATGACTGCACATAACAACTTTTTTATGTTAAAAGACCGCTCTGAATGGCAGTCGAGCCCTAAACCCTGAACCCTGAACCCTAAACCCTAAACCCCTAAATCGCCGCTCTCAGCATCGGACTCGTTCCCGAGCGCGGAGATCCGCCGCTGGTGGCGACGCCGGCCTCCAGGCGGAAGGGGAGTGGGTTTAGGGTTTAAGGGTTGAGGGTTTAGGGTTTGGGGCTTAGGGTTTTGGGCTTAGGGTTTAGGGTTCAGGGGTTAGGGTTGGGGCTTTCCACAAACATAATCATAAGGAAGGAAAAGTCAGAATATCTAACATGGCAGTATTCTACCCCGTGCTCCATTACATAATCTGAAGAATATAAACTGCTTGGCTCAACCAACCGAACTTGATAATAAGTGCGGTATTTAAACGTTGTGCCATTGTACGGGGCCTGAATCAGGGGCATGCACGAATCGAGCTGATTTCCTGACGGGGGTCGGTTGCTTTTCGAAGATGGACGGAAAAGACACTTTGGGCCCAGATTTTTAACCCTAAAGCCGTGAACCCTGCCATGCACCTGAAGCCCCACACCAATCTGCTGTAAGCACGGGTCGTCTTACTCGAAGGCTCGTGGCTCCATAGTTTCAGCCAGAAACACAAGTCTCCCATGCGAAGGCGCAAGCCCAAGGCTGTGAACTCTACAATATGGGGGGGGTTGATAAGTAGAAAAGGGTTTGGGGGGGGTATGCTATCTATGACAATGACAAGGAACCCGGAGGACAGGACTGGGATTGCATTATTTGCCAATTATCCAGGCTTCTCCATTCAACTCTGTCAGCCCCAAACCGAAGCCGGCAAGCAGTGGCAGTTGCAGCCCGGAGCCCCCAGCACAACTTTGTAAACTGCACTTACCAAGCCATGGAGAATATCAAGCATTCAATCCTAACAAGAAGCCTTAATCCAACAGAAAACCTCCAAACACCCAAACAACTGCACCCTAAAGAAGCAACTCTAAAACCCCAACAACCCCAAAACATCCCTAACTCAGTAACATTTGTAGAATCCTTCAAGCACCCCTACGGAAGACTCTTAAAGGAACCCTTATATTACGCCACAACGGCGTCCCGGGAGCACCTGAACGGAGGACGCGAGGCCTGCGTTGGAGGACCGGACCTGTCTGAAGCTTGAAGTGTTTTGGGCTCTTAACTCGGGTTTAGAGTTTAGGCTTTGGGTTCTTGGGTGTAGGGATGCGCGGTCTTGGTGCGGTGTGATTTAGACTTCTTTACAAAACACAAGTAACATCGAAAATTGAGGCAGTGTCTCGCAGTTTGCGGGGGCGACAAGCACCCGGGGGCAACCCGCCAGACAGGTTCAAGAACACGTAAATAAAGCATGCAACAAAGTCGCGAAGTGGGCCTGGCACGCTTTTCAGTAAGTGCCAACATATATCCCTGCCACATGAAGCCGCAACTTAACTCACAACTCAATATTATCATGGGCGCCCATCCTGAACCCTAACGGTTAGGCCTCAACCCTATGATCAGCCCTATCACCTCAATCCCCAACTCTCCACCCTAAATTTGAACGCCATCCCCCCACAACACTGAACCCTGTACCTGAAACTGACAGTAAAATCTCAACCCCAAACCCCTTATAGTAACCCTTGTATCATTATAGAACCATAAGACCCTGATAGTAACCCTTGTATTATAAAAGAACCCCCAAACTGCCCTTGTACAATTTTAAAACTAATATAAACCCTAAACCCTAAACCCTTGTGCTGTTATAACACTGCCTGCAAGATCTCATCCTCCCCACTCTCCTCCTCTGCCAATCGCCAGGCCCCACCATCCTCCCTGGGCTGCGATGGGGCTTTCGGATTACGTGCGGGTTTAGGGTTTAGGGCTGAGGTTTAGGGTTTAGGGTTTAAGGTTTAGGGCTAAGGTGTGAGTCAAGGATTTACAGCTTATAATGCTTCGGGGGAACTCGAAAGCATTGTCAAGGGTTCCTAGGTGCTTCAAGTGCTCAAACTTTGGGCTCCGGGGTGGCTTTAAGCGGAATCCTCACGAAACGTAGGGGCGGCCTCAGTAAAGATCCGAATCGTCAGGGGACTGATGATGCCTAACATAAAACACATAATGTATAATATACACTATTTCGGAATGACAGGCAGGGGCCATGCGAGTCAAGGGCTTTGCGTTGCATTACACAGGCTCGGGTTGTTGCTACAGCTTGCTGGGCTCAAGTATAAGCTGCCTAGGTTTCAGCTTTCCGATATTTCCAGCGGGCTAAGTTTCTTCAGGGAGGGTTTTAGGGACTTCAGCTGGGCAGAAGGTCTCTAAGGGTCGATCTACAGGTGATCTGGCGAGCACCCGTGTTTTTCCCCAAGCTAGCCAAAGCCTTAAAGACCCTAGACCTCGCAGCCCTTCTACACACGGTTTAGGGTTTAGGGTTTAGGGTTTAGGGTTTGCCATAAGAAGTGCATGTTGGATGGTTGGTCGGAATCGAGAAGGCCTCTATTAACAGTACCCGGGGTCGCTGTTCTCTCAGCATTCGCTCAGAAGCCCCGAGCCCTCTTGAACCAAGAAATGGCCAAAGCAAGACTTTATGGTAGTTCTCAAAATTAGGGTCGTTTTTTGGAACCCAAATGGGAAACGGCACCCTTATGAAAAGGACCCCGAAAGGAACCCTAATTTAGAGAACTACCCTTGTAGTGACAAGTAACCAGTAACAAGTAACCTAAACCCTAAACCCTAGTCCTTACTCGGCAAGGCTCGCTTCGGCTGGGGTGGCCCGGTCTGCATCTGCCTCCTGCACTGGAGCCTCCTCCTAGCGTCTGCGGAGGTTTGAGGGCTTATAGGGTTTAGGGTTTCAACTCGCAGGGCAGTAGGGCTTAAGGTTTAGAGGTGCTTGCCGATCACAAATCTCGGTTTAGGGTTTTAGGCTTTAGGGCCCCTGCATCCTAAACCCTGGCGTCTTCGGAGAGTCTTGGCTTTTCAGGTAGGGGTTGCTTCAGTTCAAGGGCTCCTTGAAAGGGATCCTTTAAACAGTTCAAGGTGTGAGGGGTGCAGGGTTTTGGGCTGCGGAACTTCGCCTCTCGCAACTCGCACAAGGCAGAAACCATCAGTTGAACGATTGGGAAATCAGGGAAAGCGACCAACCTTTGGAGCAGCTGTCACAGTTTGTAATATAGGGGCCTGAACAACTAGAGTAGGAGTTGGGGCTCCTTTAATACTACAATTGTGTTAAGTAAGGGACCCCAAGCAATCATATTGGTAATTCTTTAGGCTTTCTATTACACCTTCAACCCCTGTTGTAAGGAGCGGAGTGATCTGAACATTCCAGTTTGTCAAACGGTCCTTTCTTGCAATTTTGCGATTTGGGCCAAAACCCTCAACATCCCTCAACCCTAAACCCTATGGTTCGCGGCTTTGAGTTCTACTGTCCTACGACACTTAGGTGTCCCTCAAGGCCTACTGTACGCATCGTTAGACCTTCTGCTGAGCCTGCTGCGGAAAAAGCCCAAAAGGAATGCCGCTTCAAAGCCAAAAAGGCATCATGTAGGGGCCCTAATAATTAGAATAGGGTTTTAGGGCATATGATACTGTAATCCTAATAAGGAATCCCCAAAACGGTATTGGTAATCATTAAGGCCCCTATATTGACCCAAACCCCGCGACACGAAATCCTAGACTTTTGGGGCCCCTAAACCGGAACCTATCACATAGCGGGCCTTAACAACTAGAACAGGGGGAGGCCAGTATACTATAAGTATAATAAGGAACCCCCCCAAAACAGTGCTGGTAATTATTTAGGCCCCTACATTCAGCGCAAGAACCCTTGAAACCTTACCACTTCGCAACTGCGGGTCCCAAGGCCTTGTACCTGAATCTTATTTAAGTATATTATAGTGCATGTAGGTTCTTCACTTAAGACCTATCTTAGCTATATTATAGTACACTTACAAATAGGTTCTTAAGACCTATGCATTTGATTCTATTATGTGATATTAGTTATATTGGCGTTTTCTCCCGCCCGACTGCAAACTTTGCTAAGCTATGCCACGATGCCGGTCACGGGGGCCCGTCGAAGTCGTAGATTCTGATGGCCCTTATCCCTGAGCCCTAAACCTGGAATCTAGAATGAAGGAAGGGTTTAGGGTTTAGGGAAGGAAGGGTGGGAGCTCTGTGCCCGGGACCCTTTTCGGTACTGTGCTGGGTCTCTGGACCCTGAATTTCGTAAGCTCAGCTTGACCCCCGGAGCGTCAAGCCTTCAACCCTGACCCCTAAAGCCCCGACTCTCATGAAACGCCTCTACCCTGCAGAACTTATACAAACCCTTTTTAATGTCCCAAAAGCAAGCACTTTAAGATACCTGCAAGCGTGAAGATAAGACCGAAACTCTTAGAAGGCCCTAAGCCCGAAGCCCTAAACCCTAAACCCTAAACCCGAAGCCCTAAACCCTAAACCCTAAGCCCTAAAGCCTAAACCCTAAACCCAAAGCCCTAAGCCCTTTTTCAGCACGGACTGAGGAGCCCTAAGCCCTAAACCCTGAAAAAAGCAGATCGACAGCCGTCGCTCCCTTTCGCGGCTCTTCTTCGAGCTGCCCTTCGACCGTAGCCTGACCGGGCGGTGTAATATAGGGGCCTCAATAATTAGAATAGGGTTGTGGGGGTTCCTTTAAAGGGTTCCTTAAAAGGGTTACTACAACGGTTCCAAACAAAAAGGGGCCTTAATAATTAGAATAGGGTTTTGGGGCCCATGATACTTTACTTATAAGAAGGAACCCCCAAAATAGTTTAGGTAATTATTGAGGCCCCTATATTAAGAGTTTAGGCCTCAGGGTTCCGGTGAGGTGGTAAGGGTTAAGCTATAAAGAGGTAATTTAGGGTTTAGGGTTTTGGGTTTAGGGTTTAGGTTAGTTGCAGTGCACGGAGTTTCGGCACTCACACTCTCTAAGGGCCCATGTACGCAAGTAGTATGTCCTCTGGCCCTAAAAGTACCTATGTAAGGCCATAGTAGGCACCATGCGAGTACATGGGCCCTTGGGGATCCGCCACGACATGGCTCCTGGAGTCTTGCGAACCCCACCCGTGCCTCTCCAGCATGGTGCTCATGCGGCAGCACGGATGCACAGATGCAGAAGCACCTTGCGCTCAAGTTGAAAACTTAAACTGTGCATTAAGCTGCAGTGAAGCCATCATCCGAAAGTTCGTTAAGGCTTACTCACGGCAGGTTCGGCAGTGTCCATCCGTGCATTCGTCCTGGCTGGCTTAGAGCAAACTGCCCCGATGGAGAGGTGATGCCAAGCAGAACTGACTCATGACTTGTTTTACTTTGCTGAGCATGCTTCCATGTTCTCATGAAAAGGTGCACGGGATTCAAGGGCACTGGCTCGCCCAAAAAATGGAAAATGTCCTGGGTAGAGTGGTTGGTAGGGGCAGGGAGGAAAAGGAAGGGGCATGCGTAGGAAGGAGCCAAGCAGGCAAGCAGAGGCAGGCAGGCAGGCGCGGAGGCAGGGAGGGAGGTAGGTAAGACCCTAAACCCTAAACCCTAAACCCTAAACCCTAAACCCTAAACCCCAAACCCTAAACCCTAAAAACTACACACAACAAAAAGTAGACCCCTGGTCGGCGAACACCCTGGTTTGGGGAGGGGCTCACTAGTCAGATATCACTCGAAACACCGACTGAAATCCTGAAATCTAGGGTTTAGGGTTTAGGGTTTAGGGTTTAGGGTCATAGGCCTTGAAGTGAAAGGCCTTCATGCGTTTAAGTTTGCGTCATTATTTCCGTCCTAGCCAGACAGGCAACCGCAGGAAGATGTGCTATGGACAGCAAGACCGACAGATTCCGCGACAAACTGCAAATGAGTACGCATGCATGTACATGTGTAAGTATGTATGGGTGTGTATGTATGTATGCATGTATGTATGTATGCGTGTGTAAATGTGAGTATGTACCTGTACAAGCTAGCATATTTGCATTAATTTCACGGCCGTGATCTCGTCGCATAAATCTTATGACTTTCATGCTTGGCTTTACCTACGCATTAATCGCATTAATTTTGGGGGTTACCTCGTCAAGGGTTTGAGGTGAGGGTTTGGGCTTCGTCTGCAGATTTGAGTGAATTAGCATCTAGTGCGCACGATTGAAAAAAGGCCTCCCCCAATTTTGCGGCTAATTCACCTCCGGGCCTCGTTGGCGAATTTGAGCGAATTAGAAGCCAGTTCGCAATATTTGGATGCCAGCACCCCTCCCCCCCCCACACAAAGGCATCCCCTGAGCCTCCCTGCCGATTTCGTCCGAATTAGCGGCTGGTTGGCACGAGTCGCCCCAGCCCCCGCCCTGGGGGCCTCCCTTTCAAATTTGGGCGAATTAGCGTCTCATTCGCACGATTTGGGTGCCAGCCCCAACCAAGCCTCCCCTGCCGAGTTGGACCAATTACACGTAATTCGCACGATTTCAGTGGCAGCTCCCCCACAACCCCTCCGAAACCTCCATCCCCTTGTTCTCCAAACCTTCACTCGCTCTCGCTCTCTGTCTTTCTTTCGCCATACCCGCTCTCTCTCTCTCGCTCTCTCTCCTCTCCCTCTCTCTCTCTGTTTCCCTCTCTCTCTCTCTGTCTCTCTCTCTCTCTCTCTCTCTCTCTCTTCAGGTTCACTGCTTACGGCGAGGATGCTCTGAAACGCTGCTTTCGCAGTGTCCTCCCCCGCTACGTACCGAGGATCTCTCTGATCAATCCAGTGGCTGCAGGACCCCATTTCAAGGGCCTTGACGGTTACAATGCGGTCTTGGGTTACGCTGTAGTCTCATCATGAAGGGACCTGAAGGAATAGTATGATACAGTATGACTAATGATTCAGGCGGCTACATCAGCCCCACTCTACAACACATGCCAAAACACTCAGCGGAATGATGCAGTATCCTTCTGTCTCGGTTCCGTCAGCAGTAACCGCTTGTAACATCTGAACCCGTCCAAACCGAAAAGCCTCTAGGCCCCACAGGGCCCGAACACTCGAAACACAGTCTGTTGCAAATTGTTGGAGAAACCCTGTGGATGCCACGCCTCGCAAGCCATCGCGGGCGAGCACGGCATGGCTCCCTAAACCGGAAGCATCCTTTGCATATGGCCCCCGCTTACGACATTCTAAGATTGGAAAGCTTCATGGCTTGGAGCTTATCAGCTTCTGCGACGTTTTGGGGTTTAGAGGTCTCTAGAGTGGCGGAATAGTCGTCCAGGGCTGAAGCTGGGGTTAAGTCTTGCCAGCAGCAGGGCTGAACGTTTGTGACACATCAACGGTGGGGAATTGAGCTTATCTTCGCAGTTTTGCACTCCGCATTGGAAGCATCGAGAGAGTGAGGCAAGCTGTGATCTCCAGGGTCAGCATGATTCAAGAAATTTTATCTGACCTTATTATATCTGCTTTAAATATTTGTAATTATACATCACCATATCATACCATATTATATCATATCTACTGTAGCTTCGGCAGTGCTCAAGCCGGACCGTCGCAAACCACGCTGCGGGTAACTGGCCTTGCTCCTCCAGAGTCCGAAACACTCAACATTAAACCCGATACCCTTAACCCCAAACTAAACCATGACACCGAAAACCTGATTGAATCAGACTCTGCATGAGAGTATGCCGGGAAGCTAAGGGTAGCACTTAACTAAACCCTAAACCCTACACCTAAACTGGACTTAGCCGCAAAGATCAGCACTTACCCTCCATGCACCGTAGGACCCTCGGGTTGTCGGGGTTCCTTTCTTTTAGGTTTAGGGTTTAATGTTTAAGGTTTGTTTAAAGTGCAGTATTTAAGGTTTAGGGTGTAGGGTTCAGGGGTTTAGAGTTTAAGTGTTTGCCCGGCATCGCAGGGTTCGTGCGGTTGGGGTTCACAGGGCGAAAGCGCTTGACTTGCAGAACCAGTGACCAGTAGGCCTTATCAATCAGTCTTAGATTCCGGTTTATACAGGTTGTTGTAGGAAACTCTTCTAGGAAGTAACAGATATAAAGGCCGATTTTTGGAAACAGGGTTTGGTGCATACTCTACTATTCTACATAGGGGCTATCAGTCGGCAACTCCTCCTGATTTTTCCGACCCCTATCTGAACCCTGCTTCTTCTCAAACAGATGCCCTAAACCCTAAACCCCCAAACCTGCAAAATCCATGCCTGCTGCGTTGTCACTCCAGGGGATGTCGGAGAAGCCGCTTCCGTGTCGGACCTGTCTTATAGCGCCAGGTTTGGGGGTCTTATTGCGAGATTCCTGGGGGATGCTTAAAGAACCTCCTCTAAACAAGCCCCTATGTTAGGAAACATGCCGATTGAACGGCTTATCTCACAAACACATGTTGAGGTGTTTTGGCTCTAATTTTGTATCTGGGCTCTAGACTCTCCCACTCGGACAAGCCTTATTGGGGTTCTATTGACTGGTGGTTCGGGCTTTTTAATTTACCATTGCTTAGGCCTGAGGATCTGGGCTGTGGGAAATCGGGAAGAGTTGAGTTGATTGTTTGCAAATCTAGAAACGCGACAAGAATCCAGAGCCCCTTAGATCTCGCTGTCTGTAGCTCTCTCTCGCTGTCACTCTCGCTCGCTCTGCGTCCTTACGAACTATGCGGCAGAGCCAGGCTACAAGAGTTCACACCCAAACCCCTATTCTACACAGCCATGGTTCTACGCCTCGGGGCTTTCGCTCTGAGAGCTTGTGAGAATAATAGTAATAATAATAATAATAACAATAATACAGTAATACTTTTTGTCATCCCTGAAGAAATGTGGTTAGATTACCTTGCAATCGTCTGAATCCGTTCCTTTGTCTTGACGATAGAGGTGACTACCGACGCACACCCCGACAAGGTTTACTCAGAACCTCCTCCCACCATGGCGTTCGGCAGCCCTGCATCACGAACTTAGGCATCTGTATGTGTACGTATATGTCTACCCAATGCGTCCAACAACGAGCTACAAGAGCAAACAACATCTTATGCAAAGTACTGCATGGCAGGAAAGATCACAAACACTGCCATCTGAACTACTTGAAAGCAGACCCCCGCAAAACCATGGAACACACACACACATATATGATCCCGG